>VUJU01000251.1:24873-132351 GCA_009835225.1 Aphis craccivora
TTTTTAACTATTTATAATATATTAATGTATTGTAAATCAAGTTGTTATACCGAAAATTATTGTCGTATTAAATATAGAGCCTATAATCTACTGCGTGTTTCCTAATTTCATGTCACAGTATATTAAACGCATGCGTTAATTGTTTCCGTCTATTGATGTTTCATCGTCATAAAATATTTTATCGGTTTTAATCTCTAGAGCAGTAAAGTACCATATATATTTTTTTTGTTTTTGTTTTGTTTAATGACAAATTTAACCCTGGTTATTAACCTCTAGAGACTGGGATTCCATTCCCGCCTTTTGGTAGTAAATAAAATGCGTATCTCCCTTTTTTTGTGATCATTATTATTACAAGAGCAATACTGGCATTTATAAAACGACTATTACACAACGCACACGCCATAACTTTTTATGAGAACTTTTCAAATGACCGGAGAGTAATGGTTTTGTCGAAAATGTAAATTTACATTAATTTTTGACACACCCGTTTTCATTATACGTATTGTTTTAACGGTATTTTTTTTTTTGTACCAACACCGATTTGGACGAAAATTTTTCAAGGGTTAGTTTAACCCAGAATAACGGACTCAAATACATGCCGAAAGACCGTTTTAGGGAAGGTCACGGCATCCGGCGTCAGATTTGTTTGAACATCGACGAGTGAGATACGCTTACGTTTAGTTCCGTCTCAACGGACATTTTTAGCAAACCAATGATCTCAATCGAAAATCGAGTATTATTGAAACATTTAAGAGTTTATATAACTGTATAATATTTCGTTTAAGCATCTACACAAACGGACGCGTTTGGATTCGTATATAAACCGTACACAAAATATTTCTCGCAAGAAAGTTTCAATAATAATAATAATAATCCACCGTTGTGTATGATCCGCGAAGGCCGGTGGACCGGGTCGTTTGTCGTTGGAGTCTCGGTTTTCCGGACCTACGCTACGTCGCGCGTCGCGGTCATTTCCTCAACCGGCCAACATTCCACCGGACCCGACTCGTTTCTGTATACGTTGCATACACACGAGTGAGTTATTTTTCACTCGTATTTTTTATTTATCTATTTTTTTTTCTGTTTTAGCACACACAATGCGCAATAAAAACCGAGCGCAAACGGCTAAACCACATACGAGGGAAAAAACACACACGCACACACAGCGAAACGGCCGCACGGAGAGGAGAAAATGAATAAAAGCTTGCCGACGGTTTTTGATTACTTTTCCAAAAGCATATATACCTCTACTGATGAGGTGTCCGAACGGTTCTCGGCTGATTTACAGCTCTAGACCGTTGTTAATAATAAATTTTATCGTTCGTTTGGCGCTGCAACACACATATTATATACTGGTTTACGCTCAGCTCTTTATTCTCTCGTCCGCTCGTGTATCATCTTGTTCGCTGTGCCACCGCCGCCGATGACCTATTATAATAATATACGCGATCACCCTGTTCGTTTTATGACTGCAGTTCTTCAGTCTGCTATAGTCTGCATATCGTTAAAAAAGAAAATCCGAGAAGACTATACACTTATTATGTACATAAGTTTTACCCAACAGTAAACGATATCCAACCGACAACAATATAATGATGTGTATGCGATTTGTTAGCCAACACCGCACGCATACAAGTCTAAACGATTTCTGTTGGTTTTGTCTGCGTGCATCGAAAATGAAAATAATATTTCTTCATAATTGTACATACATATATAATATATACGAATATTATATACATAATGTGAGTGTATGTGTGTGTGTGTGTGTGTGTGTTAGGTCGTATTGTACAGAATATATCATAAACATATATAATGTGTATAATATTCTTAACGGTTTTGACTTTTCAGATATACTTAGAAATTAGAAGACACCTACTCTACGAATTTAATTTATAAATACAGACATTTATTGTTTCTGACCATCGGGGGGTATTTGGGAAGCGTCGCTATGCAAATGAGATAGGACCGACCATATTTATCGTTATGATGTAGCACACTGCTTTTACATTATATGTGTTGGGCGAGTGTCATATTTTTTCTCATCTCGGGTATTGGATTTTTTCATTTCAAAATTCCATGTGAACTCATGTGGGGTTATAACAGAAGAAAAAAAGACAAAGCAATCTCGTGCCGCCGCCGACCTTCACGTGAACACAGTATACCGAGGTATATAATATATATATATATATTATATTATAACGTTAGGCTAAATATCATAATAGTTGTATATGTATATATAATAAGGAGACACGTATCGATGAAAAATTGTTTTTTTTTTTTTTTTTTTAATAGACACGCGACTGTTTCTCGACACAAAATAATATGCAAAATATACATCGCACATCAGCTGAAATATCGAAAACTGTTGTACGTTTCTAAAGCGAAACGTTACCACTATACGCACACTGAAAATAAGGGGGAAACATTCACATATTCACTATATATACGAGTACATCAAGTCACGCGTGTGTCGTTATGGTTTTAACTGTCCTAACTCGTGTTTTTTTTAATTCTCATTGATTACTTCCAGTCGAGAGACAAAACCAAAGTATTAAACCGTACATGAACTATATGCATGCTGATCGGGTTTCACTGGTGCAGTATCAGCGCACATATTGCAACTCTCGTTAACCGCCGTTCGAGATTTTTCATACAGCGGAAGACGGTGCGGTTATATGATTGTCGATGATATTATATTATGTTTATTTTTAAATCCCTCTAGTTACACACACACAAACTCTGGCGTACGTCCAGATCTGGTACAGTACAAGACAATATAGAACATATTATTCATTCGGTGTTCATATTTGAAGTGATACGATTTCAATATTTCACCGTTATATCGGCGTACTATTGAAACTCGTGTAAACACCAAACACTATACTCCGTATATGCTCGACCCGATACACACAACTATAGTGCATGTGCGCGTTCGTCTGAATCACGAAAACGTGCAAAGATGATTACGAAAATGAAAATATAAACCGTATCCTAGTTAAGCATGAAAAGAATGACGGATAAACAAAAACCCGAGTGGACCTGCGATGTTATACGTTATATTGACGTTACCATATTTATCAATTACACACACACACGCGCCCGCATACGTATACCTATATATTTAAGCAGTATTAGGTACCTATACATATATAATAAACCGCGGGCATGTGTATAGAAAACTCACGCTGTAATCGATGAATTTATGATATCAGTTGAGGTTTAAAAGCGATTCGCGTCTGAAATCGGCACTATAGAAAGCAAAGCCAAAACTAAACGGTGAAAAAAATTTGAAATCGGTCCAGACTCATGCCCGAGACTCCAAAACAAAACATATAAGAACAGCGCTAAGGCGCATTATAAGACGATAACTGTGCAGATATTGTGTGTCGGCTGCCCGCAGTGTAAAATGTGTACGACTGTTTGAAACGAAAAATATATTATTTATGCTCATTATGTTATACACGGTGGGTCTTGGGCGAGATATACACAAACGGGACAGTCCTCGGGACTTATGACTTTCATCCGAACATTTATGTATTTTAGTGTTTATCCGACTCCTCCGCCGCCCCCGTTATACACACAGCGTACGTCGTCCATGTTGTATACTATATAATATATATACTATACCGATACCAATTGTATAAGACTGCACGGCGAGACCATTTTTAGCGAATGTCATCGCAGTATTATTATTTCATAACAAAGTGGCGGCTATCTTGCATGCGGTCAATGCGTGTTATGACGTGTACTTCGTGATGTACGCCTTCGATTTGCACAAAGGTTACGAACAGTTACAGTGAACTGTTGTCATCAATTCATACTTGAAAAGTAAATTATTCAAAGTGTTGTGAACATAATATAATGCAAATATTTCAAAATAAATGTTATGACTTGTATACGAGTATATACTTGGCAGATGACGATGGCTGCTGTAGAGCTATTACAATCCTACAACGTTTATTTACTATACAGTAACAATTTAAGAACATGGTGTATGTAGTATGATATTGATAATTTTTATCTTTTTTCGATACAGACGTTTTACATAGCTGCCATAACGGCGCCAAGTCCTGGACTGGAGTTGTTTCCACAGCGCATCGCACCCATTTAAATCATATAGACATTTCCTTTATCAACAGTCGAAATAAATATATTGTACCTAAACTGTATAGGTACTTGTAAAGTGTAGAAAAATAGTTGTCAATAACTATACAAATATATATACTCGTATATTATTGACATTTCCAAAAATAGGCAGAAAACATAGCCACTGTCAATGATAGATGCACTAATGTAAATGAAAATATTATAGTGACGCTTAAAAAGGAGTTAAAATCGTTAAACAACGTAAACGAAATTCGTGTTTATTGTATAACGCGATTAAAACATTAATATGAAAAACACGGATATATTCACTGCCACGCGCAGCATCTAACGTGATATTCTGCATCAATGATGGGCATAAATAATTATAATTAATAACGAATTAATTTTTTTTTATTTTAAACCGAGTTAATTCAATACTTGTTTCGTCTCAACTTTTGTTGTTTAACTTATATCGTATATTAAATGTAAAACACTAATGGACCGTGAACATGGTGGTATTTATTTATTAATTTAACTCGAAGTAATACTGTGTTTAACATTTCCATTAACTATTTTCAGTTACTCGCTTTTCATAACCTTTGCATTTGCAGCTGATGCAGTCATGCGTATCAATCTATATAATATTGTTATTATCTGTTGTATGATGACACGTAAACGCAGCAGAACGCTCATGATACGAAGTCACGGCCCGTGTTCTGAGTGACAGTGACTTTCGGGGCGTTCAAATAATGAACGTTGTTTGCTGTGTCTTGACGCACAAAAGCTGATCAACGGGTGTCAAAAGGCTAAAATGTATATATTATAATTTAATATATTATCAAGGCTTAATGCACATCCAACGTCTGTATTATGAGTTGACGCAACAGAGAACTGGTGGCGCTATCTACCCAGAAAAGTATTTCCGAATAAAATTTATCCATATTATTATCACCTCGTCTTCTTGCACATGACGTCTCATCCGGAAATAAGTTCGTCAACACCGATTGCGTTAATATCATAATCGTATTTTCGAGCTACGCGTTTTCCTGTCAAACGTATAAAAATCTCGAAACTAAATAGGCGTTACGTAATCATCAAAGTTTTATACCTATAAAAAAAAATTAGTAATGCAGATCACAGCTATACAGGGGACACATAATTATTAAACTACGTATTTTTTAAACGTTTCAAATGATTAACAAACCTTCTCTCTCACTGCAGCCTCACCGCTGCACTCGACCACAACTCACTTCTGACGCGTCGATAATAAAATATAAATAATATTTGTTTAAGAATTTACGTAAAACGTTAAGATTTATTTATTCAATCGGAGCACTGATACAATAAATCTTGTGGTTTTTTTTCGTTTCGTTTCGTCTCGTTTTTTTTTTCTTTATTAAATTTATCATTATTTCTATTAACATAAATCAAAATTAATAATAACCGAGAGAACGAGCAAAATCATCGTATCACTTTCTGAAGTGTACAGCCCCGACGCCATAACGAGTCGTCATATGTATGTAATTTTTGGCAAACTAGTATTACGATAATAACAATAATAATAAACACCCGACAAGGTGCCGGTTCATCTCTATATAACACACGGCTGGTTATATACGCATTATGTTCAACGCGATAAACTCGTATGGTTTAATCATCCGATCTCTCGTGTTCAGATTATAGTTGTTGACGAATTGATGAACTAAACATGAAAACGAGTATACAGCTGTAAACGCGTACACAAGGGTAAACGGTAGGACTCACTAAAAACGTCTCTGGTACGACGCACATCAAGTTATTAATGTATAATATCAGATATCTGCGTTGCAGCACCGTTAACCGATTACCGAATTTCTATACAGTCATAAATCGTAATAAAAATATTATATATATATATATATGGCAATCGTTTATACACATGATACGTACCTACTACACACGGATGATAAAATCTTTTAGCGAAATATTCGATTTAATATTCGTAAATCGTTGTCGCGGTGCTTAAAATACGTAAGCGATAAAAACGAATCTCGAAAATGCCAGTGTGAATCAAGTACTGCAACTCCGCTTCAGACACTAACGTATAGAGGTGCGCACTCGAATGTGCAAGAGCACAATATCATGTACGATGGTATGCGAAGTGTACCTACGATATTATTTATCGTACGCAAGTACAAAATATATATATTTTAGTAGCAGTCCTCTTTTGAATCGACGACGACGGGGGAAGTCTTGAAATTTTGAGTACCTTTATCACCGAAGACGACAACAACACTAACTGCTCCACGTCTCATTTAACTTCCTAATAGTCGAGTACTCGGCGACAACGAGATCCGCGCGCACAACCGCACTCCACGCGTTCATAATATTATGCGTAGGAACTAGCGATTTATCTCGCATTGTAAATCTCGGAATTGTTAAGGGTGTTTAGCGCCTTGAACTAAGAGTTAGCAGCAGTACACCCACCATGTTCACTTGAATTCGTATTTTAATGCGTCTTAAAACCGTACAGCGCCCACACATTTGAAATCGATATCCTAATATACAGGATAATTCTTCTAAAAATAAATTCGATAAATAAGAAAACGTTTTATTTGTTAATAGGTACTGCTACTATAATATTACACACGATCCTAAAACAGGGAATACTGTCTTATTTTTCACTATAGTTGATTTATTCATACATCAATCCTTTTAATCCTTTTTTCCTAAGACATATTTGATCTAATACATATAATATAGTTTTAGTTAATATGTGCATTTAAAACTTGCACTATCCTGTCCCCCGAAAATGTGTCTCGGTTACATAATTATTTACGAACACCCTGAATAGACGACGATCTGCTCTTGTCATATTGTGTGAATTTATTATTTCTTAAGTAAGTATATTATACTACACGCGTCTTCGCTGATCTTCTTTCGAACGAGAACTCCAAACGCCGCCCGGCCGGCGATCTGATATTTTGTTATACGCGCCGTCACACTGCATAGAAACTCGACGCTATATACATATAATAAACTGCCGGAGACGCTAAAATAGTTGTGCGGTAGATGTATTTAAGTCTGTATGTACGTACACGTCGCGTTCAGTTCGGGATAATTGAAGGGTTCGCACATAATAAGATAGTGTTAATTTTGAAACGGTATGTTTACCGGAGAAGGCGGAACATGTCACTAGGTGAAAATTGCACACACCGGCCCGGCAGACGGTGGCAATTAATGCGGTATATATATATGAATTATAATCATAATCTACGGTATCAATGTGTCCCCTCCCTCACACTCGTTCACTAGCACCTAAACTCCAACAACGACGCGACGGTTACGGCTGGCGTTATAGTCGTCAATTATTGTATTTTGATATCTTGAATCCGTTTTTTTTTTTTAATAAAAAAAAAAAAAACATCACGAAGTATACGATTTAGATATACCAGCTACGTTAACACGCATTATATAATCTCTTTGTCCGTAATATATACATCACTTTCTCAAGCTACTAATCTGTACAGTAATTTCTAGCAACTTAATTCATACGAGCTTAAGGTATAATGACAAAAATTATTTCGATAATAATAATATAATATACGTCCCGGAGAGTGATTTACCTCAAAAGTAAAAACTGGTTTATTATAATATCATGGTGTACAATAGCCTATAGAGTTATTATAACGCATTCGTTTAATGACAGGAATAATATGTAAGTATACATCTTTTTAAGTCACTCAGCAGTATAGTAGGTCTCAAGTGTGTATAGCCATTGAGTTGATCGGTTTTACTGTAATAAATATGTTAAATCGTAATTAAATAAAAAAAATCATTACATACAAAAAACGATTTTGAGAAAAGAAGGTCTGTAATATTTCATAATTTATTTCTAATAATATATTTTTTTTTTTGTATATATAAAACGGTATAGGTTTAACTAATATCTTCTAAAAAAAACGCATACAATATTTTTATTTAATATTTTTAACTAACTATTATTAGTCAATAAATCAATACAGCGTTTCTTTAAGGAATATAACACATTTTGCATCTTTTTTTTTAATGCAGAAACTAAAAACTCTTTTAAATTTTCTAAAATAAAAATAATCCAATTATATATTATACGAAAATATAATTAAATATTTAGGATCAAAAAAGAAAAAATATACAATACAATACAATAATATAATTAATCTTTCAATTATTCGCTACACAAAATATCCAATTATGTTTATTAAACATGTTTGACAGTTTAAGACTATTTATAAACAACAATCCTTTTTATTCCAGTTCAATAATTCGTCATTTAAGTCTTTAATACCACGGATGAACTCAATACAATAAGAGATTGCCAATAAACAAACGAAGAGACTCATTTAAAATATATACAATTTAAAAAATGTCAAGCCTACGAGTGTGTGTATAATTTACTATTCAATACCATATTCGTGTTTGTCATACATATTTGTTTATGCTAAAGCTTACGGATCATAAATAAAATAGGAACAGATGTATAATTTTGTATTCTATTACTCAACATATCAAAACAAATATTTTAAACGTTTAAAAACAATTTTTATTTATTTGAAACGTTTGATGAATTAATTTAAATAACCTACCTAATTTATAAATAATATAATGTATGACGCACCTTTAAAACTTTAGAGACTTTACAAAATTTGTTTCCAACATCGAGTTTTGTTTATAACTGTTAGGCACGGAGTATTTATTTTTTATTAAAAAAAAATTTAGTAGTATAATATAAATACATTATTATAATTATATATAAATATTGTGTTGTTTTTATAAATGCGACAACATTTCACACAAAAAATATATCACAAACGGCGGTGCCTAATACAATTATATTGGTAATGTATAATTATTGCCACATGCAGTGATATTTGATACATATAATATTTGAAATAGTAAATATATAAATTCAACATATTCAAATATACAAAACCCTTTAAATAAAAAAAAAATGTCTAGTTTATTGAAAAACGACGATAAATCCATATAACCACTGCAAGTTTTTGGGACAATTGACAACCACTATCTGCACACAAGAAAGGATCTCATATTTTTATAAACGAGGAAAATGTTGAATAATACGTAATTGTTAAGGACGAAATGAGTAGGAATAAACAAATGATAAACAAACGTTAACAGTTCACTGAAGGCAGACAAATCATTTTTGTAACATTATATATTGTAATATAACATGCATTCGTCTCCGTTCAAACGTCGATTCTATAAAGGAATTCCTCGAGGAATCGTTCATCTGTGCTCTTGTGTCACATGTGTCAGTCATTTTAGTCCCTTCGTGTTATATGCGAACAAACATAACTTTTTATCGTTGTTGCAATTGTAATAATAATATATTTTTATCTATTTTCCACCCGAGTACATAACGCATGCACAATGTAGACTTTGTTATCGCCAGTTTACAGCCTCACAGGTGATGTTAAATAAATATAATAATATGAATAATCCATTATGGCACCTACAACGTATAAAATATATTATTAGGACATAATTTTAAAATTGAATAGTATTATTATACTATAGGTATAATGAACTCACATTAGGTACTACTTAAGTAATAATAATTGTTGTGGTGTGATCAATAATGATTATTGTCGCCATCGTATTATGTAGACGAATTAATATTTGTTTATTAAAGATTATTTGTTTTAAATTCCATAAGACAGCTCTACAATTATTATAAAATGATTACATATAGGTAGTTTAAAATAAAGATATTTTTCTTAAAAAGTATTGATAATGTTTTCTATGTTCCAACCTATAATGCACCGTTTATGTTGGGCAGAATGTTGTACTTATAGTTAGGTATAGTATATTGGTAGCATTCTGTAATAATAATACGTTTATAAGTTTATAACTGTCGCAGACTATACACTGCACACCGGGGAGGTTCCTTTTTAGACATTTGGCACTGTGTATTATCTTTGACCAGTTGGGCCTATCCGAGAACGGTATTAGTCTTTTCTATGTATACTCGATTTAGACCAGTCGTAAAACATTGTATTTATGATTTCCTTGTGGTTTTATCAGCTGTCTCAACTTGCAGTATGTTCGACGTTTTATCTGTACCGGTTTTTAAATTAATGTTTGATAAAAATGTGCGATGTTTAGAAGCTGTAAGTCGTTTGGGTACCAAAATTACGGTGATGTTTTGACACCACTGGATTTCTATTCGACTGTTTTTTTTTTCCAATGTGTAATGCAACGATGTCTCGTACAAAATTACAGATAAATAAACGATATTATTACGGTAACACGCGTTAAGCGCTTTATGCTGTTGTTTTCCACCACGCACTTAACCGGCGCAGCCGGGTCCAACGAAACCTTCCGGTACTAACTCGGCCGCCCGAGAGATATCATTGTTTTCGTACAGAGAAATTCGTGATATAATTACCCGGTACGGATCGTGTCGAAGCGCCTCTCGGCGCGCAAACATATATTATACATTACACAATACATGTACCTTGGTATACGTGGTTTGTTCGACCGTTTTTATTTTTTTTTTCCTTATCTGATCCAAGTGCTGGGGCCTAGCGCGCGGTTAATTAATGTCGGGACGCTGATGCAGCTATATCGCCTGGAACGCGCGCGCCGCCGTTTCGCTAACCACCGTTCTATCACCACACGGATTAATAATAACGAATTGCCAGCACAAAAATGTTTCGATTTACCGTATCGTAAACGCATAGATACACACATTGTACAGGGTGATTCATTATTTACCGACCAAGGCCCGCCCCATTCTGTCCTACGATTATAAAATTGTATCATGGCCCGGATTTGTATGAAAAGATACTGTTGAATATGCATGTATTTAATAAATATTATTTATGGACATGAACGTTAAAAAATATGCAAAATAAAAATGCTTAATTGTTTGCTAAAAAATAATAATAAAAAAAAAAAACGTGTCAGAATATATATTATGTAAAAAGAAAATACAATTAAAATATCAGTACATTTCCACCCACGATTACGGAATAAGTACAAACTTTTATCAAACTATTACCCTTAAATATTTAAATACGAAATTAACAACAGAAAACGTATTGTTAACTTTGGTACGAGTAGGTATAAACACGAAGTTATATAATGTGATTATTTTGGATTTTCGAATTGGAAACTTCTGCGATTGTCACGTAGCGTAGATTTATACTTAAGAAACTTTTTTCTTCGTCGCAAGACACTATACATAGGCTGCACATATTTAAAACAGGAAATTCTTTCGTTGTCGTTGGTTAATTTTCCGCTTAATATTCTACGCGTTTATTTTTTTAATTTTAAGAATACTTGGGATTTTTTGACAATACGGTCGATAGTTCATATTAAGCTAATTCTATATATATTTCTTCTTTAATTGACATAGTCTAATATTTTGAAATGTTTAAGTAGGTATATTTTTAAAGATCCCTTAGCTTATAATTTTAGACACTTTGCGGTGATGACTTTAACTCAGAAACTACTCGCTCTATAATTTCGGCTGAATATTGTAATAGGTTATTAACATTTTCACGAAAATCCCAACAAAAATGGGCCAGTTATAATTTAAAAACATCACACAATACTTCTAGAATTGCAATAAACTCTTTAAGCAATATAGGAAATCTCAAGAATATTAAAATAGGTTTATTTTAAGAATATTTAAAAATTTCAAAAATCAGAATATTGGTATAATTGAAGAATAGCAGGGGGTTAACGAGTTTATGGTGATACACATGCTATGCGCCGAGCTGACGGAATATTAAATGACCAATGGATACTATTTGGCGACGACCTAGGAAGAACTGGCGACGATAACCGTCATCAGTGATTGAAAAAGTTTTTAATCCATCCTAGCATAGAAACAGGGACACTCGTATTTTATCACGAACTTTACAATATATGACGTATACCATGCGTATTTTATACTGTGCTGCCATATGACTATTTATATATGACCACTATGGCGACCGTGCGAGCACTAAGAGTAGAGTCAGTGGTACGAGTATTGGTAGGGTTGAAATTTGGTCGAAGCCGTAAGCTTTTTCCACCTTTGATCTTAGTACAAATAATTCATAATTGAATATACAATATATACCTATATAATTTAATACTTCAAACTATACATCATAATATTTTATGGTTTAGTAGATAAATAATAGTTAATAAAAATAATAATCCATTAACAAATAATCGACAACTCTATCAGTAATTATTCCATGTTATGATAAAATTTATAGAACGTTAAAATTTAATCAAACGATTAAATAAATATTATATTTAATCTGAATATTATATATAATGCATACACAAGTTAAATTTTATTTATGTACACGACGATTTGAACGCTACTGTTTATATATTTTACAAATGAATTTAAAAATATGTGATTCCAATTGGAAATTTTAAATCAAATAATATGATTGCGAATATTAAAATATAAAATCGAAACAAATCGTAAATACAAAACTCAGTCTTTGACTTCAAATCAAATGAAAACTAAAGCGTTTCGATAGAATTTCGATATATTTACATTGTACGTGCATTAAAAAATATAAAATATCTCAATATGCGAAACCGCAAAAATCGATTTTGAATTGACTTAAAGTCAACTAGATATAGATGTATATTGTATATGTAACCGTTCTACATTGATATTATTCAATCTAGGTCAATGAAGAAACCTTCCTACGCAGTACCTATAAAATATTCTATCAGATGTAATATTAATGAAAGGAAATTATTGAAAAGATAAAGATTATACTTAATAAACAAAATAGTAAACAATATTCGAATTGGCATCAAATAAATGTTATTAAATAATAACACGACCTTGTCAAAATAAGTTGTAAAAGTTTGATTTTACAATCAAAAAGAATTTAGTTTTTTTTTAATTAAATTAAATTAAATTAGTTTGTATAAAGTTAATTGGAATAGTTAGTTTGTAGAATTGGTTTTTATATAAAGTTTTTCAAGAAATTCTGAGATAAACTTTGTACAACACTTTAAAAAATTGTTCGTATAGTTATGCCAGTTGAATCGCGACTCGTTTGCGGTTATAAAATTAAACGTTTTCCAAATGTTTCGTTTGCTATAACTCATCTCAATTTCAAATTTTACTCGGACATTAAGACCACGACATACCGAGCATCGTGAAAAATCTAAAAAAGTATATAAAACATTTGAACTTTGCACGTGGTTAGCATACGATATGTGAGCGCGTCGTGAAGACTGCAGCAGTATGTAAAACCAATTAGCTATAAATTACGCCGGTCAGCGAGCATAATATTATATAGGTACCTATAATAATATAATCTTTCTTTCTTTCTTAGGACGAATCCGGCTAAAATCTGGGTAACGGTTCGGGAATGGGAGGAGGAAATCGAAAAAAAATACGTTACGAAGTTCATTAGGGTTAACAGAGCAAAACGTTTTTATGCATTATGAGTCGATTGTCATGATTAGGAGTATCGATCACGACAACACGTTTTTGTATAGATGTATTTTTTCTGATTTTTTTTTTTTTTTTTTTGTTGTTTTGAACATGTACAGTGGGAGGATCCACTGACCGTTGCAAGGAACCAGCTCTTCACGCTGGAATTCAATCGATAATTACTGTACATTAATTTTTTTTCCGGCCAAAAGCCAATAATGACCTCGCATTATTGTGCCAAATGGTTTTTTTGACATAATTTCTATCAGAAAAACAAAGCGTGTACTTTCATTTGATTTCATTTCCTCGAAAATTTAATTAAAACACATATTTCTATAGATTTTTATCAAATGAATCGGCGTTTTATAAATAAATACCTATCATTATTATTTTATAATATAGGTAATATAGAATAAAAACAAGTAAACAACTCATTTAACATAACATCTAACATATATTTATCTATTAGACCAATAAAATATGCATAGATTTCTCAATAGGTATAAATTCTTTTTTACATTTTAAAAAATATACTACAATTAATTTGGTTTTAAATTAATTAATTTGAAGTGTATAAATGTATAAATTAGAATAGGTTTGTCATTCATTACTTCATTAGTTTTGACATTCTTCTAGCTCGTTTATAAATGTCAAAAGATTATACATGTATAACATAAAAGTATATGAAACATAATGTTGATTAATGGAAATTCGAATAATATAGAAAAAAACATTATTTTATAAGTTAAGAACTTCAGAGATTATTGATAATGATTTTTGAAATAGTCGTGTATACCGATTCTTGGAAAAACATTTATTTTAATACCCAGTAATGAATAATAAAGTAAATGGAAATTAAAAATTGTTTTTACTTATTGTGCTCGAGTATAATTGAATGTTTGGATTTGTATAACCCATTATATATTTTAAATAAAAATGAATGTAAAATAGTCATAACTAAATAATATAATAAATATAATTATTTAACAATTAATAGTTTATTGTGATAATAATTGCGCGCAATTCTAGCTATCGTGTGCTACACTCGAACTGACTAAGAAAACTTAACGGTTATTAGGTTTTGAGCGTTGCAAACTGGTCGTAAAATGTGACTATATGCAATTCGAAACAATTGTTTTATACACACATAACACAGAGTTTATGGGTAGAATTTTGTATAATGTTTAAATTTTACTAATAAAAACAAACAAAAGACTATTCAAAAGTATAATAGTACGCGCTATATGTTGCTTTAAACTGCACAACAAAAGGTCTAGACGGTCCGCACGAACATGTATAGGTACTTCAACAAGATATTAAGACTATAAATGCACATGATAGTTTATGTACCGTGTGTGATTCCTACTAAATCGATTTTTTTTTTATAAAAGTACCTAATTAAATACTTTTAACGGGAAATAAAATCTGCGAGAGGATTTAGAAACATACACATTATAAAAATAATAAAATAAATATGCGTTCGCATATCGGGCTTAACTGTTCTCGTATTATAATTTAATAGGAAACAAATAAAGGGCATGTTAAACTGAACGATGAATAGTATCTGCGTAACTACCTATATATACTTATTACTACACAATATTATAATAAATATTATAATTTTACCGATCTATTTTTTTCTAGAGGTACCTACATTATTACTACACCCGTGTCTTTATGCACACTGGTTGGGCATTATATTTATTAATATATGTAGATACTTGTTGAACACCCATCAAAATATCGTTCCGACCTCTTGGCAATAATGTAGACACAGCCGTTTCTAGTGATGACCGTCAGTGATAACGCCATAGCTGAAGTCATGACCCGGTTAAGACAAAGATAGAGAAGCCCGGGGGACTTAAATAAATGTAAAATGTAAGAGCGAGTGTGTGTGTGTGTGATATGTGTATATGTGTGTACGCGTGTGGCGAACGATGACGAGGGGCACCAAAAGTTTCAGCAAATAATTCCACAGAACAATACAGAGATTTCGTCATCACGAGCACAAGACGGGCAGAAACTAAAAAGAGATAGAGACAGAGACAGAGCCAAAACGATGACGAGAATGGAGAAAAGGAGAACTGCCGACGACATAACAATATTATGTGTATCGGCCTTGTTAATCAAACAGTGTCAGTCGATTATGGTTTTCGTGCAAATCAATTTACACGGTCTTGTCATTGAACTGGCATTGGTTATACCCATGTACAATAATATAATGACTCGAAGACCGTCTTTCTTCTGCAGCAGCACGCCCATATACGGGGTGATTCATTTAACGTAAGACACCCATTAATGCAGAAAATCTGTTTTTTTTTTTTTAAATATTTCTTTTACATAATTTTAAGTTGTTACAAAACGACATAATATTTGGAAAAAATATATTTTTACTGTTTTGAATGACATAATTAATTTTAATTACTTACATTCCGAAACAAAATATTACTGGGCGTATATTAATCTATAAAAATGAAAATTTCGAATAAATATAGTTTATTAGTGTTATAAATTAAAAATGTAAAGTTTAGATGAATGGAACACTTAACCAACATTGTTCGAAATTCCCCTTTACACTACTCCACCTATTTAAATTTTATACATTTAAGTATACTTCATAAACTACTAGTCCAAAATTAAATTGTACGTATTGAAGTACTACAAAAAATTTCTATTTTAGAATAATTACAATAATGAATAAAATGCATATAGTTAATAAAAAATGATAACGATACAACATAATACTTTTTTTTTTTTTTAATATTATTTTAAAAATTTTAAATTATGTAAAAAAAATTAAGTGTCTTACATTAACTGGACCACCCGGTATACATATATATTTAACAGCTTCGTCACCGGACGGATTCGTTAAAAACGCGGAGACGTTTTTTAGTTGGATACGGTGCTATTAGAATACGACAAATTACCTACTCATCACATTTTTGGTAACCAATTGCATCGATTCTAACTTACCGTTTCAATTTTTTTTTTATAAACGCCAGTTAAAAAAACTATTTTTCTTAAAAAAAAAAAAAAATAGATAAATTATAACGCCCTCGTGTAACACGCGTACACAGATACTTTCCATCGAAATTCCAAAGTATAAACATGTACCACCTTGTACACGCGCGTATACTGCAGAAAAATGCATAATTATTACTAGCCCGACAATAATACTAGCGTTTTATTTTTTTTTTTTCCATCGACGTCCCGTTAATTTGCGAACCCGAAGAATTCGAACGTCGTGTTATCGATTTATATAATTAAAACGGAACGAACGCTGTGGGAACTGCGAACGAAACACGATTTCGTCGACGCGTCGCCGTAGTATTATATTATACACCGACAGGCCGCTGCAGCACCGGCACACGGTGTTATTACCGATAACCCATACCGATCGGCCGGGCTAATACACTGGTATAAGTGCTGCATGTATATAAAATAAAAATAGAAAAGAAAAAAATAATAAAAATTACGAAAAGGAACCGTCGAACGTTTACAATATATATATAAGTACGAACAACAACGCGCGTCGGGGCGCGCGCGAGTCGTGACGCGTGGCACAGAAGTCGCCGCACACGCCGCCGCCGCCAAGTCCTCCTTGCGCTATTACCGGGTCTTTGTTTTTTTTTCTTTTTCCCATTATTATTATTATTCCAAAGCCGTTTATACACACACACACACACACACACATTTAGTGTGCCAGTGTGTGAAGTGTGTATTTGTCTGTCGTATAGTTGTCGAACACGGACGGACGGGATGATGAACGAGAAGTGTGTGTGCGAGAGAGAGTGAGATGGTGATAGAACGGATCAGAGACGACGCACACGCGGTCGACGAGAGGCCCAGAGAGAAAGAATTATTAGAAATAAACGGAGAGAGAGAGATAGAGAGATTTAAAAAATATATTATATGGAAATACAGAGAACTACGATGCGAGAGTGGTGTACCTGTACATGCGAAGAGAAATACCGGTCATCTCGTTAGCCCCACCGCTGTCGTTGCCACCACCACAGTCCACACGAATTCCGGACACAAGTTCACCACCAACACCGCCGCCGACGACGACGACGGCTGCTGCGAGACGAGTCCGGCAACGACCACGACAACAACAATCCCGTACAAACGAGATACAATCGATGGGCCCCGCCGCCGTCTCGCTGCTCGGTTGTCCGCGAGATAATTACCTATCCGTACTTAAGCCTCCTCGTCCGCCTCCACCTCTCCACCCCGTCGTCCATCAATAGTCGCCGCCGCTTCGCTTACCGGCCAAAACCATTTTTCTATATGTACCGCAAACACGATAATATAATATAATACATATATTAATAAGTCTGGTCCATTGAGTGTGGCGATATGAAGCAATTTTTTTTCAGCTGCCACATGTGTTGCTGATTCAAAATTCTATAAATATTTCAGTGTTTATTCTATGTTTATTGTTCATAAGTTGCCAGCTTTAGTATATATGACACCAAAGTTCCAATTTGTTTTGCGTTTCGGTTTAAAGACGAAACACTTTGCCACCGCAAAACAATGTCAAATCGAAATAGTAACTGGCGGCGGTAAGTCTATCAGTGTTCAACATATTTTTAATTAAATTTGTTGATAGATATGGTGTGGACAGAGTGTTCACAAACATTGCGGTTTGTTTCGAGGTAACAAAAACCACCGGCAATACCTGTCAAAGTCGGGTAACTACTTGTTACCTAGGTATATGGACCAGGCTATTAATACATATTATATTATTATAATTTATAACCACTTTCTATAATATATATAAGACACAGCACATATCAGACATACGGTTTATATTCTACATATTATTATATTATTACAAACGTATATAAATGAATAAGTATGAAAATTCACGATAAATTTACGACAAATCTCATTACCGTCAAAACCTCCACACGCCGCACACACGTCATCTTGACCAAGCCATTTGACCTACGGCGAAAACAGCACTCGTTTTCTGGATCATATTATGTTATTATCATCTTTTCTCGTTGCGAATATCGCCCCGAGTACACGAAAGAACGAAAACCGTTTTGAAGAAACAGACGACATTTCACCGACAATGATTACATATTTTAATATTATATATTACGCTCACCGTAACTATAATAATATAATTTGTACGTATTTATATATTATAATAGTATGCCCGACGGTGTGCATATCATCCGTCCGGCAACAAATCCAACATAGTTAACCATTTATCAATTTACTTTATTCTCTAATGCTCGGCAAAGAATTATATTATTCACGAACAATATACACTGTACACAGTGTACACAATATGCACTTGTCTCATTGTATAGAAAAATATAATATTCATATATAATAATATATTATTCTAAGCGCGAATATACCGTTGGTATTATGAAACTTATAGTAACTACGAGTATAGTAAGGTTTATATCCGATTAAGTTCTAAATGAAATGAAAATAATTTTACGTGAATTACTGAGGAGCCAATTTCTGCCTTCCTTCGCCATTCTTTCTTAACTAATCATTATAATTATTATATTCAAATAGCCTTTAATATTTTTTTTTTTTTTTTGAAAAATTAAAATATATACATATTGAATCAATTAACTGTAAATCATAACATTTTACTAATTAGTGTACATTTTATTATTGTTGAAGAAAAATAAATTACGCCGTGACTATTGATCGGCGAATTCGTGAATTACATCGTTATGGTTAACGTTAATCGCCATCATTTCTGATTCTTATTTTCACGATGGCTTGCATTCAAACATTCTTCCTCGCTAGAAGTACTCACTGAGGTTTTTTATATGATTTTATCCTTTTCGAAGAGAGCTGAACACAAAAGCATTCTAAAAACTATTATATTAGTGAAAGGATTATACCCTAAAAAAAGAATCGTTTTCTATAAAAAAACACACATTTATTTCTTGTATTGTTTTTTATATTAATATATCTTATAATCTAATATATCTATTTATTCTTTTATATCTTATACTTCTTGTATTGTTTTCTATACCTAAATTTAACGTTTTGAAATGAACGATTATGAGATCTGAAAACTCTTGTTGAAGTATCTACCGGCAGTTCCAAAATAGTTGTTCCAGGCGACTGCTCATTTCGGATCACCCTAAAAGTGGCGCCGAAGAAAAGATATTCATGGTGAAATGAAATCCATCGATGGAATTTTTAAACTACACTATTGCTTGATGTATATATTTAAATGTTAACTAAAGTAATAAAATAATTATATATTATTTAATTTGTTGTATTAAATACATGAACATAATAGCCCTCTAATATAATATTTATCATGATAGTCATTAAATACTCTTTATATTACATGTACAAAATAATACTACCGCCGTATTGTTCTACTCACACACAAATACCTATACTAAAAACGAGTTTATTCAACCAAAATTAAACGCAACAAGAGCATTATATATCTGATACGTTGTATAATTTATTGTTTAAATATAAAATTAAAAATGTTACCCGAGACGAGAATGGAAAAAAACATCATTACGTATAATTGGACGATGGACCATAAACTCTTATGTAGCGACCCAAACAGATTATGTTGATAACAAAATATCATGTCTACTTACGATACCTATTTATTTATCATTTTTGAATTTAGATACCTACACGATTTTTATCGAGCATTGAAATGCATCATTCTTTCATACAGCTTATAATTTTTATAATAATAATAAGCGACTATAAACACGGTAGGTACACGTATATTAAAAAATAAATAACACGACTCGTTTAAAATAGTATATTTTATTGTTTTCATTACATAAACTAAAATCTAAACTTGTTAGAATGTCCAATAACTAATTGATCAATAAATAAATGAATGAAAACAAGCGACATTCGGTTGGGTTTTTATTTTTGATAGGAAACGATCATTAACTTTTAACACGATAGAATATCGAGTGGGTTGGTATTTCTGAGAAACACTGTCAATGTTTATATTTTTACTAGCAGTTTAACTTATCGTCGAGTGTATAAAATGTTATATTTGATCAACAATTGAATGGAATGTATAAAAACTATTTTTTTTATTTTTTTACTACAGCGGTATGGCGTGGAGTTAGATTTAAAAAAAGAAATCCTAAGGACGTTTGGAGTAGGTTTAAGCGGTCAATTTCAAAAGCATTTTAGTGTCTTGCTAGTAATACCGGTCGTTAAAGGAGATTTTAAATCGATTGTTTATCAGATTTGAACACTGCATGCGTGTTTTTTTCGTCACTCCATCTTGCCAAAATATTTTGTATGACGGCTACAACGTTATATTGGAATTTGTCACCTAAACGCCAATAAATAATCATAATAATAAAAAAAAATTATTAACAGTATACCATGTGTGTCTGTTGTGACATAAAAAAAACACATTCACAACTAGCCACCTTAATTATTTTAAAACGATTTTACCAAGTAATTTAAGACGAAATTGTGTTCAGAGAGCATGCTGGGCTGTGTACAAGTTCGTTTTATGATCGCTATATACGGTAATATAATATTTTTTCGCTTGTATCGCCACTCATTTTTAGGTTTACATAGTATTTTAAACATAATTTACGTTTTATAGCCTACTTAATAATCATGCGGATTCCTACTGTTCAGGTGGTAAGGAAAAAATCCATCTAACAACAAAATCACTTAAATTATAACATGATTCAGATTTTATTTCTCACTATAGAGGTACTATAACGGCGTAAAGTTTTATGATTTTATTTAATATTATAAAATATAATAAAAATTAAATAAATTTCATAAAAGTTTAATGCAGTCCATGCTTTAATGATTGTCTATGTTTATTGTATTTCATATATAAATTTAAAAAAAAATACCTACAGTCTAAAGCAATCTAAACATAAATTTAAAATGTATAAGTCTGATAAATAAATAAAATAAAACATGTAATTTTCATTTTTTAATAACATAGGTACCTATTTCAAATCATTAATTTATACGAATTTATTGATTATTATTATTATTATTTTTTTTTTATATATAAGAAAAATTAATTTATATATTATTTTTTTGAATGTTCGATAAATCCTATTTTATTTAAAATAAAAATAAAAAAATATTAATATTTTATTACTAAGGATTTTTCCATCAATAAACCGATGAATGTTCATTAAACACATTTTTAAAAAATCAAAAAAGTATAAAACACATGACTATTCAGTAACAATAAATTCAATAAAAAATATATTCAATGAAGTATTTTGATATGTAGTAACTTCAATCGTTAGCGTAATGTATGACACAAAAGGATCAATTAATGAGAGAATGGTAAATTGATGAAATCAATTGAGGTACGCATAAAAAAGGTGTCAAGGATCTCGAAGAGCGTACGACATGATTTGAAAGATACTGCATGATAAAGGAATGAGGAGGTAATAAATTCGAATCGCCGATTAAGAATGGATAAAACGAGAACAAATATAGGAACAAAATGTCTACTTCAAGGTTTCAATATAATACCTACCAATAGGCAATAACTATATACCTATTTAAATTATAATACTGCAATATTGCGGCTGCTGTAGACATTGTAAAATACGAAAATTTATTTTATCAGTTAATGCGATATGAAATGTTTATACTTTAAAAATTAATAAGCTAGTTTAAAATATCGTGTAGATATAAGCGCACACTTGTATTTAATTTTATAACACGTCGGGGTACATATAAATATTATAAATATTACGTGTAGTCGTATTATTCAAAAGAATATCAGGCATCCGCTATGTCCTCATGCGTATTACGACGAAAAAAAAGAAAAAGTTTCATGATATGATGATTTTTTATTTCCAATCAAAGATCTACTGGTATGATCTTTTGATATTTATGTACTGACATCGAATACAACTACGGTGTAAATGCTGCTGAGGTTGAATTACGATTGGTCGATTAAATTATTTTCTGTAATCCTATCCACAAGGGGGTAATACGATCAGCTGTTTCCACGCATAATTTCCTGTTGTCAGTCCTATACTAGACTTTGGCAAACACTTGAGCTATTGTTATGTCGAACGTGGGTGCCTAATATAATATAATAGGTACGTATACATATCGACGCCACGTCTCAAAGGTCGAATCGTAAAAATAAAAAATTCATTCCGTAAATCGCAATCGGGACGCTTCTTTCTTGTACAATTCGACGGCGTTGCACCAAAAACCACGAAACCTAAGTACAGTCTCGATCGATCGTATACCTCCTATCCACCTGTAAACAAAACATATACATAGATAGAAATTATTTACAAACCATGATTTAATCATTTGAAGTTTGTAATTATTAGCGCTATTGTCGAAAATGGTGTTTGTAATTTACATCAAAATGAGTACGTATCTATGAATTCAATCATTTCGTCGGCATTGACGTCGATTTTCCACACACAATAATAGTCACATATTATACTATAGAGTATAATCTATGCATAATCCACAAGTCTACGATAATAGGCTTAGAATATAATATAGAGCTGTATAATAAATTGTATGCATAAAACGTAAAATAGTATGTGTACCTAATGTTTAGTCCGATATATTATATAGGTGCTTATTATTTTAGGGCAAACCTTATATATACAAATTATAAAATGCTAATTGATTGTAATATAAACATTGATTATGAGAATCACTATAATTTTCAAATTACGTTAATCTTCTCGTTTGAAATTGTGGTTTTAAAGTGTACAAATAAATGAAAAATGTAAGTGAGCGCATGCTTGGCGATTCGTCCCGTTTATAAAATAATGTGCGTACAGCCAGTACCAATATATATTATTATAATTATATATATATATATAGGTACCTACCTGTGTATTCACGCGCTATACATTCTTCGCTAATGGAAAACAAAGTGTTTGCGATTACGGTTTATGTATTGAATCTCGCCCGCGTTTCGCGGCAAACATTGTAAATCATGTTCTGCGACGATCGCGGGTGACCGCCCGACCGTGACCATTGCAAAAGACGAGAGATGCATAGTAATGCAGCGCGTCTTCCTATACAGACCAGCACGACGACTTCGGACTCGGGTCGAGATAATATTGAACGAACACGATAAAACATTGATAGAGAAACGAGTCGAAAACTTTTCTCCGTTATTATAACTTGCAATATATTATACCGACACGGGTGACTGTTACTCTACCTCCCCATCTGTCATCGTAAACTTTAAAATAATTATAAAATATAATAAATTGTTTCAAGTTTTTATAACTACCTATATGTATAATATAATAATAATATACAGGATGAATCATCAAGCAAACTAGCGTCTTTTTTTTCTTCAGTTACACAAAATCTGATTTTTGTAAGAATTTTCAATTTTTATACTTAAAGACCATATTTTCAAGTTTTAAGGACTGCAAGACTATCTAAGAAGTCTCCTATAGAGATACAAACTTCTTTAATAAAATACTAGTTTTTTTTTTTTTTAATAAAAATCTTGTTCTTTCCTTTAAATTATTTAGAGAATAATTTTCCAGAAATAGTATAACAAATACAAATTTTAATTTAAATAGATACATTAACATTTAAAAAAATATTATTAATATAGGATCTCATTTCAAAAGCAGAAGTTTTTATTTGTATCACCCCAGGACACTCTCTAAGTGTAGTACAAAAATGTCAAGTGTTGTAAAATATGATCGTTATAAATATATTTAAAAATTCCAAAAATAAAATTTTGAATTAATTCATTATTAAAAGACAAATGGGGTGAGCATCCTTGGTGAATCTGAGATAACACGAAACGTTTTCAAAAGAAGTCTGATTATTTAATGCAATGTTTATCTTTCATTTGTCTTGTCGAGCATATTAAAAAATCATTAATCAAATTAAACAATTGATTATTTTTGGGGAAACCGTGATATCTGCTTAGTGTAATTATTGCTTTCAAAATTAAAAACACCCATACATCGTTCTCGGCTTCTCAATAAAATTGTTTGTAATACTCGTCAGTAGCATCGACGCATCGTAACATTTTTAGCATAAAAGTCAGCGGAAATTAATAATCACATACCTATTACGCAGAATATTAATGTATTCAATTAAATTTTTTTTTTTATATTATCACTACTCTTTTCATGTATATATAATATATATATTACATATATAAATACGCCTACCATATATATTTTAATATTAATTAGCATAGGTACCTATATAATGTAAACACATTTACTATATCTGTAGGTCATTAAAACGCCTTTTAACTAACAATTATAACTGTAATAATATTGCATAAGAATGTTGTGTAACTAAATATAATATACGACGATTATTGTACCCATATGTTGTAGCAATTTGTTTCAATACTTGACTTATGATATTTTGTCATTGCTTCATGAAAATAAATGGTTAATGATACTGTATATAGAAATATATCAGGTCACATTCATTATAATTCGTTTTATCCAACGCTTGACAATTTAGGCTTGGCGATCGATGATAACGCATGTGTTATAATACATAATGGACGAAAAATGTAAATCGAGTTTCAAAACAAACATCATGTACATACGAATCATTCACTTGTAATCCTCTTAATCAAACCAACAGGGGAAAAAAACCGTTGAAATTCGATACCTATAAGGATACCTACTCGCTGCCCACATCGAAACCTATACATCTCGATTCTTAATAACACTAAATTATCCCAATAAGAATCGAATTAAACAACGCTGCACAAAACGACAAAACGCTATCGGGTGATAGAGTGTGGCGAGTACGCATTTAATAACCAACCGAATGAAATGGTATTGTGCCTATTGCGGCGGCGACGATACCTATACGCATATTATATATTATTATGATCGGAATCGCTGTTACATCACCAGACAGATTGTTTTCTCTTGACCGAAACCGTGCCGTCATAGGACCACAGACCAGATACCGTTTAGTACGTTTACGAGATATTATACATCTAATCGTTTCGAATTATTAACGTCGGACTACAACTACACAGCTACAACATTCAAACGTTTATCCCGAAAATTACACACACAGACAACAGTCGCGGGTTAGCAATGAGTAGAGTATATAGTTCGACTTCTCCTTCCAGAATTTCTCTTTTTGTTTATTTCACACGCGGATAAAAAAACAATTATTGTGTGTACAAAAACGATATCCCACACGTTATTAAAACTCGTAAGTCTCTGGTACGCGCCAAAACGGGTTTAACCCGGAGGGCCGACCCGCGATGTGTATAGCGGTCTACTGCAGTCGGCGTATAATATATTATATAGCCAAAGGAGGAGACCCGATTCGCTCCCATTGCGGTCGAATTCGGTCGAAACGTCCAAGAATGCACACCAACACACGAGCACACGCAACTCGGTAGCCCCCAAAACATTATAACATTACACGTTCTTGATCCAGTTGCAGCAGCCCAGCAGCCGCGGTCGGTTAGCTCTGCAGTATTTACATTGTCCACCTCCGGCGCAATTATGCAAGAGAACACTGCTAATCTGATTGGACACGTGCCCGCTGGCAAGCGGCTTATTGGTTTCGACTTATATTTTGTATTTATTATTATTATTTTTTTTTTTAATATTTGTACCGTACACACTTAACTTATCGACTCCTTAACCGTGGTCTCGAATTTCTCTAAAGAATTTACCGTGGACAACGAACAGCTATTGGGGCGAGGCCTGTTTTGTTCGCGCGTTTAAAATATATAAATATATATATATATATATATATATATATATATATGTATACATGATTACTTTCGCAACGTTGTACGTAAATTATTTAAAACTATACCAAATCTGTCGTGAAATATATCGAAACAGAAAGCTTGACATTGAACAAAGCATCTGTATAAAAATGTTCAAATAATAAAACGACGCATTAATAATATATAGTAATATATCAGTGATAAAGTATTTTTACATAATATCTGTACATATGGATCTCTGTGAGGCTCTATTAGTTGAAAATTGCATGTTGTTTAAGAACTTCACAAGTTTGAGAATAACATTTTTTAAATAAATCGATACTTTTCAACCTTTTGCTTTTTATCTATTAAAACTTGCAATTTTCAACTGAAAACATACCTCTATAGAGTTGCTCGACAACAAATTATTTAATACTTTTATAATACAAACTTGAAAAACAAAAACGTCCTCATTAGTCTGAACTTAAATATTATACATGCCCACGAGTTTCCGAAATGTCTTATTCCTTCTAATTTAAGAAATCTACTTCTTTATCTAACATTTAAAAACTATAGTATTAAAAACAGTTTAATTAAAATCTTAAATCTATAAAAAAAATCCCAGTAGTGTAAACGACTTCCTCAATTTATAATAAGCTACTTTCAAAAATATTGTATAGGTATTTTATATTTCGCTTAACATATTAATTTAAATATTATACAGGATTTAAAAATGTTCGTAGGTAGATAATTATTGCGCGAGGTAAAATTAAACACGATAGACCAACTAATATACTGAAGAAGAGAGATATCAAATGTTTATCAGATAATAGTTTGATACCATACAATGTTTGGCTAAGTAGAAATTATAAAATATGCTACAACAAGAATATATTATACATGCTATAATAATTATATTAGAATCAATAGAGACAGTGTTATAATTTAATTAGGTAACAAATTCAATATTATTACTGAAGAAATACAGATAAAAATATATAAATGAATACTCATTGTGTATTTAAATTATACAAGTACCTATTACATAAACAACTGAAAAACGTATATCCCTAGGTCACATAAGGAAAACATTATTTTTGCATCTTATTTTTTTTAATAATAAATACAGTATGTATTTGATAAAAAACGAAGAAGTACTACGATAGTAAATATAGAAAATATTGAATGTAAACACTAAAAAATACTTGACTATATTTTTCAATACAATGCATATTGTTTAATATGAAAATGCTTTTAACGTAAATTGCCATAAAACAAATTTTGAAAAAAAAATGTATAAAACTATAACGCAGAAAATAAAACTGTCATCTCAAATAATATGGCATAGTATCATTATATATATATATATATCAATCATTAAAGTACCTACGTTAAAATTAAATTAAATATGAATAATTGTATACACACAACTCGTACCTATATCATTATAGTATACCTATCTCATAATAATATTAAAATAATCATTTTTAAAGTATTATTATATCGTAAGCGTTTTAACTTTTAACGATAGATACAAATTACAATAATTGTATAATATATGACTCGGCGTAATTTTTAAACAAGTAAATGAAAATACTAAATAATAGCAGGCAAGTACACAACTATAATAGAGGTGTTCTAAAAAAAGTAAACTGGTAAATTTAAAATTTGAAATATTATGCCGACACATGTTATACGCCGGAACAACTGCAGTATCATATTTTAAGTGTGTGTATCGAATACATCGAAAAGTGTTGGTTAGAAAACTGAACAAATCGGTACAGTGATATAAATTACTTTTTATCAGACCGCACTTCATAACACGCGGTCGTAACACTGTTGACCTACTATATACCTATAATATAATAATATGATCTTTCCGATATTATTGTAACTATACGTTTTATCGGTGTAATAAAAAACGGTAAAGGCGAGCTGGTAATTGCGGCCATCGGAAATGTTATCCCGCGCAATCGAGTAGCAGTAGTCTACGATCGTGTGTGTTGCGATATCGTTAAGATAATAATTAAACAATTATTTTATAGATAAGTATATAATTAGACATAAAATATAATATGACATCGTGCGACGTCCGAGTTTCTCCCAGCCACCAAGCTAGAGTCTGGTTACCGTCGAGTACCGCCACGAATCATTATACTTACGGACCACCGAGAGCGGACTGCACACACATATTATCGAGATTAATTATTTTTCATATTCGGATCGGATGTCCGTACCTACAGAAGTAGATATTATTACGTATAACTTGACGGTTCTTGGCGAACTCATCATCATCAAACCTAACCAGCAACAATACGCGTTGGCTTGGAATTTCGACCACGCGTGTTGGTGACCTATCGCAATAATATAATAATTATAATATATACAACGATTTGCTCAGAAGACATTAATCTCATAATATATCGGTGTATTGTATGCAAGCGGTCAATAATAATATATTTTATGCGCAATGCACCTATAATATAAATTATAATATATAACAATAAACGTACGAATTACGCACACTCCGCACAATAATGCTAATGTCACGGCGGCGCCCCCAGACATCATATAATATTATATCGTACGCGTTTTGAGTTATATAGTCTCTGTGCGAAAATTAGTGTAACGGCAATAAAATAAAAAGTAAAAACCACACACTCTCGAACCGTCATAACCGCGATGTCTAATGTGTGCTATAGTGTGTACGATTGCGAAACTAGAGCAGATATTGATTCTTTGCCAGGCGTATTGCCAAACAGTCGTCCGGCACTGCTGCTGCTGCCGCACCGGCAGGACCCTGAGGCCACAATATAATACACACACACACACACACATGTAATACCGGTCGCCGCCGAAGTCGCCACTGGTCCTCGAGCTACACATTATGCGAACACAGTCTTACGGACCATTATAGGAGAGCCGGTTATTATTATCATTATTATTATTACTACTATTATCATTTTTTTACTATACGTATATACCTACACACGCGTACGGCACACTCGGACAAATTGATTGTTATCGGTTCTCTATATCATAACAACACTGTATATATGCATTTAATAGTACTCTCGTTTGTTCGCAGCTCGTTGTACTGCGCCGGGACACTTTCGCCGTTGGTCGCGCGCGTACGGCGGTTGCGTAAGTCGGGCGCATAAATCAACAAGGAGTTGTTTTATATTTTTTTTACTCTTTCCTTCTACATAATATTATTTTGCTCGTTATTATAATATATTATTATGGTATTTATGTAGTTCCTCGCGCACAAGTGACATTTGTGGAACGTAACCCAGTAGTTACGATGGTAGCGGCGGCGGGTGGTACAGCGGCACGGCACACAACACACCGCTGCTGCTGCAGCAGGTGTATGATACGCTTAAATGTATATTTTTATTTATATACCTATAGCACCAATTGGTACGTAATATATAGGTACAATGTTAAACGTTAACACAACACTATCGCCGAGTCACAACAAATCATCTATGGTTTGACAAGAGACCGCCGCAATAATATTTGCTGGGTCAGCGGTGCCCATACGGCCGTGGTACAGAATTAATTTCAGAACTCTGTAAAACCGGGTGAAATCCTTGAGTAAAACAAACCAACTGCTAAGTAGGTATTAAGCCCCATTATTATATTCATGAATATACGTTATGAATTATACGATTAAACCGACCCGGTTACGACAGAACTGCGGCGAATAAATGCGTTTTAAATAGTGTTGGTAGAAAACCACAGTTCGTGATTTCGAGACCGAGAGATGATCAAGTCTGCACTAAATATTATATTTCAAAACAGAACTGCAAATCGGATGAATCGAACAAACGCTGCAGTCACTCTCGTATTGAATTTTAAAAGAAAAAAATTACTTTACGAATAATTCAACGCACATCCGTGGCACAGGCGTACATTAATAATGATAAGAATTTTAATTTGTAAAATTTAGATCGATAATCGTAAACAAAATTTACAAAAGACAACCTGCAGACACTATATATATATACCTCCTTCCACCCGCCATCCCCGATTATAGTCTAATGTTGTAATAATAATAGACGAGCGGTGCCTGAGAACATAGGACGCCGAAGCCAATTAAAACTGCGTTTCATTATGAACGTTAAAACAATATATTATTTTACAACGCAAGTACAACAACGACGGTGACAATAAAGTAACCCGCGGTGGTGATTATCAACCGATACACAATAGGATCGCATCGGCTAGTGAACTTGGGTCACACTAATGATTAGGAGGATTCTATTTTCTTTCAATTTTTTTTTCTTTTTTAACATAATGCATTTGTAGTCGACCCAATTTTCGACCTACGCGACACAAACGTGTTCATGCAAAATTCTTTTTGTGTGCAAGACTGCAAGATATAATTTATATTATTACATAAACGCTATATGAAAGTCTCCACGTTTAGGCGTGAGAAACAAATAAAAACGAAAACGTGAACGGCATTCAGCTAAACAAACGTTTACATTTTAAGATCAAAATATTACATTATTATCATTTCTATCGTTATGTAAGAAATTTAAATTTTACAAGTATAAAAATATAAAATATCTTTTTTTCGTATAATATATACATTTAACGATTAAATGACGAGGAATATAATAATATCTAAACCCGCATGGCGATTACCCAAGACGTTACAGTATGTTTATATTCAAATCAATATACACACTCGGCGGTGTTCGTGTATAAAACGGTAGTTTTGTTTATAAGTTTTTAAATACCTATTCAAACAGAAAATTATTACCCGTCCCGAGAGTGTCAAATACACGCCTACGATCACAACGAGGCGTTATTATAAACGATGCGTTCGACGAATAGAACACAATATTGTATAGGGAAAAAAAAACCCGAAAACAAATATTTGTATTTCACGCATACATCGAAACATTGTAACGCGTTCATATAATTTAAATTCGGAACCAAAGTCGGTTGGGGGGCCCGCGATGTGGACCATTATAATACGAGTATATATATATATACATAAACACGGCCAACAGCTGTCGTCCTACATGGATTACACCTCGCGCGATTGCGCCACCACGGCGACTAGTCCGACTGGTATGTATCGTTTGAAATTCGATTACTCCGGATAATTTAATCCAATAAAATACAATTAATGTCAGACTCGAATGTGACGTTACACGGACGGAATATTTAGGAAGTGCGGCCCGGGATGATAATGATACGTCCGTAATAACTTATATGGTAATTCGTCCTTATTTACATACAACGAATATAATAATATCCTGCCGCAATATTTATATACGTTAAATAGGCAGTGTGTATAAGACCACGGCGACTGTACCTACTCCTCTCCCGACCCGCCGCCCGATTACTGCGTCTATTTTATCGATACGTTACATATTATATATATATATTATTATATTACAACACATTACGGTCGCGTTAAAGTAGGCCATATGTAATAAAGTACCATTGAAACGCTGCACCGTCGTCGTACACGGGCCTGGTGATAATGATGTATATCGGTAACGGTTAAAATATCGTCAGAGATCGAACGACGCTAGTGACTTAATGCGCAGCAGTGTAATAGGTACGCGAAGGATATACCGCAGCAATAGTACGGAGGACGATCCTCGGCGGTTGACTTGACGCGGACTTTTAAAGCGTTCGTAATGATGTAGTCACACATAGGTAATACGTACAATAATAGATGATATGCTCACAATATTATGTTGGGATGATTTCGACGTTTCTATTTTAATTTAAGTCACGTAGATATTAATTCGATTTGACATCGTGCTTAACAGAAAAACTTTATTGTACGCTATTGCGCGTGTACCAAACATAGCAAACGTAAACGTTAAAACATGTAATACATATTATTATGTTTATCAAGACATATATTTATATATAACATGTGTCGGTAAATAGTATGAGTGTTTTAAAAAATATTATGCATGTCCGTTACGTGGAAAATCAGACTATTTTTTAAACTGACGGTTTATATTTTACAAACGTTATAATGCTTTTAAACGCGAACTCTAAACCATACGTTTAATATCCCGCTGCGTGTGTTGTGACCATTTTTTTTTTTGTGTTTCACAAAGTAAACCTAATGTAATATAAGCGTATATAATCAAAGCACTTGTTTATATTAAATATTTCATTATGTTCGCTGTTGTGAAACTTAATTTCCTTAAACGTAATATTACGAACACTCGTATACAGTTACCTTTGCACGATACAGTTATTATTCTATGCACATTATAAAGGCGTCCTCGGCCTCCACGATGAGTGATTAAAACAATACCTTGCACAACGTTTTACGTACAAAATAAAAAGGATGTCACGTACATAAGCACGTTTTTACGATTCTGTAAGTTCTTTTGAATATATTTGTGTACATACCTGCAAAACAAAACAAACAAAAAATTATATATATAAAAAAAATTGAATATAAATTTCAGTGACATTGTCGGTCTATATTGTAGAACAAGCATTAAAGTGTCATCGGCTCGTCCCTGAACGAGAGGGTTAAACCGCTGACCTATTATACTAATATTACATATGTAATATACGTATATATATATATACCTAAACGTGAGTGCGCTCAGTTACGTGAGCACACACAGTATTATAAAATCGGCGGCGGAACAACATGAAAAGGCGGTAGAAATGCGGTTAGGTACAAACGATCAAAAGACCTCCCAAATGAGAGCATTATATGTGCGTTATTGTGCTAAAAAAAACCTTGGTACACATATTGTCCCTAATTTGAATCACCCCAATAAAATGTTTATGATCGGCCACGTCGGCGTGGGTTAGGATACCGCTGCAGCGGATAAAGAGTATACCGCTGACATCCGCAGGTATGTATATAATATGTACTTCTTATTATATTATAACATATAACATACAGTCCCGTCATATATTATTATAGGTACCTATTATAGTTGTTTGTCAGTACGAAGAGTTCGTGACCCAAAACATTTTACTATTATTCTGGACGACGGATACAATATATTTTATTGGTTTATGGTGCGTATAAATAATTCAACTCGAAAACGAAGCTGGGGTAGGTAAGTATACGAGTATAATATTATTTACTCAAACAACGCGCTTGATTAAACACCGCAATATTATATAATATCCGACTGAGGATATGTCATAACTTTATTGTATTACATATTATCATAGTGTACCTTTTGATTGGTTATGACGTCTTATCGTGATTATAATCAAAAAAATTTGATTTATTTTCATTAACCCGCAGTTACGTATGTAGATACATATTATATTACATTTCATTAATTAGACGTATAAAATAAAAAATTATGGAAATCATATTATATTATTATGTTTCGGCTAGCTATATGAAATAGTTGAATATTCGCGTCCAATTATACATTGAAACACCATTTTTATCGCGTGTTATTATCATCAAATTATAGGTAGTCTATAATATAAATATATTTATTAAATTAAATCAAAGTAAGATGAACACGTAATTATTATATTATCATATCCGAATACACACAAACGCCGCAAAAAAAAAAATTAAGCAGTATGCGTTATTATTTTATCCATACTTCCTTTATAATAATATTATATTATAGTAATACAAAATTTAGCTGTAATAATTGTTGCATCAAACATGATAAAATAATAATACACAAGAGTGAATTGAATTGTATTCGCGGTGTTGCATTCTGATTCTCAAGAGAAACAATACAAAAACACAAAAACAACGGCTGCTTATGAAATACAAAAATAATAGTAAAATATAACAAACATAGTGTAAAGCCGGATATCTATATCATATGTTAATAGGCATTAGACATGTTGATTTGATACGAAGGCAGCTCTCGACCATTTGTCTAACCCACCGAATATATTAATTAAAGAACATAAATTGTTTGAAAGATTATTATATTTTATACCACGCCAGCCATTTTACACGACGCTTACTGGTTATAATATTATAACACCGAAATCCCTCCTAAAATATTCAAACAAGCTATTTAACATGTAAATCAATATACGTATGATACGTGTAGATACCTCGCTCAAGACATCACATACAATTATAAAATTCATCATCATATAATACTACGCAATTATACACGCTGCATGCATACTTACCAGTAATAAGTTTAATAAAATTAAATACTAATTTAAAAATTTGATGTGTGAAATATGCACTAACGCATGAAAGAGGTTAAATATGCAAGATATAAAAATAAAAAAATTAAAATACTATATATAAACTCCTGTAATTATATGAAGCAAATTTCTAAATCATTCAACTATGTTTTTAATGAATATTAAATAACATGCAAACTTCTATAAGTCCTTACAGTAAGTACTTATAGACTATACCTAGTAATAAATGTATAGACATACTCGTATGTTATACCTAATACCTAAAATTTCCGATTGCCGTTATTATTTTTATAATTATTCAATAGTAATAGTATTTAAAATTCGATAAAATAAATCGGATACCAATTTATTTCCACTTCTAATTGTAATTAGAACACATATGGACCCAGAGGCGAAACAGGCATGAGGCCGGACGACGGGACCGGAATGCGATACGAGGCATAAATTGTTTTCCGATCGGAAGCACTGCACACTATTAAACATTAAACGGCGTGATGGTGGAAGTTAAAATTTTGGAACTGGGGTGAGACGGGACACATAAAATCAGGTAATTCGGATACGAGGTCACGAACGTAATCGGCAAGAGAGACGAGAGTCCCGCGGGACGGTATGTACGACGCACGATTTTACGGGATTTGATCGAAAAAGAAAACGGACAAATCCAATTGGCCATTACGCTACACTATATAGGTAATAATATATAGAGAGAAATACCCAACCAAATGCCTCGCTCGGCAGCAGTAGCAGCAGCGATCAGATAATTACTGGATCCTAGCTGTTCTAAAAACGTTTTAAGTTTTACCTTTTTCGTTGACAACCCGCAACGAAATTCTCGAAAATCAGATTCTTTGAGGGGATAAATGGTTTATATCGATTAATTTATTTACACGAGTGCACTCGACAACTTAACATGTACGTTGTACACATTATTGTGTATACCTACTATGATAGATATATGACATAGGTATATTGAATAAAACAAAATAAATAATTTCGTAAATACTTCCGAATAAATTAGAAAACGAATCAAAAACATTTCATAAAATCGATTTGACTGATTTGATTAGTAATGTGTACCTAATGTATAAAATTATTTATGCATTTTACAATATCTTGTTTCCTTTCGTTTAGTTTCTGAGCTGAGCAATGAATGAACATAATGGTTTTACCACGATGTGTTACTTTTTTTTATATCTGAAGGTATGTTTTATTGTAGAAAAATATTTAAATCTTCAAATTTGAGAGAGGTTTCTGGTTGTAATTTGGGTTTAGTTGGTACTTCAGATAAAAGTAAAAATTCCCAATTTTTTTCAAAATAATTGAAAAGTTTTTTTAACAAAATTAATTAAATTGTTTTGTTATAATTGAAAAAGAATAACTATAAGGATTAGATAAATATTTATATTAAAATTTTCTTAACTTGGAATATGCGTTTTTAAATATTTAGGCTTTTTGCGCTATTTATAGAAATTTAAAGATTTTTACATTATTTTTTTTTTTTTACTCATATCTATGATTCAATTTTTAATTCGAAATAAAATGGGTTGAACGTTTAATGTTAAACAAGGTTTCTCATGTTGCAATAATTTTTCAATAATGCATAGCATATGCGTTTAAAGTTGGTCTAAATCTTGTCAAAATCACGAAAATATGAGAATTATTTCGTAATTAAAAGAAAGTTGTTATTTTAATATTCAGTATTTGACTATTTAATACAAAATTCCTCGTATTTTTTTTTTTAGGAAATTAAAAAAAAACTTCTGCAGGTACATGCTTTTTTTTATATGTGATTAAAGTAAAAATGTTGACGACATTGAATATTCATAAGTAAAATACATAATTATAATAAGTATATAGCTTTCTTTCGTTATTTGGTATCAATATAACTATTATAACTATATCATATATATTAATAGTATGCATTCTATATACTACAATATACATAATTAAAAACTACTTGGATCATTAAAAATATGATGGCGTATAAATGATACTTATCATTTATAAATCATTTTTATATCATATACCTAAGGAGGTTATTAGTTTCTCCTTGATACAGTTAGTAATTTGTACGAATGTGAGATCTGGACATTATTATTATTATTATTAATGTTTACATTCTATCTGGTCACGATTTTGTTACAATGTCAAATTACATAAACAACGTAGTATTTATTTGATTCGCCTCCAATAGCGAGCTTACAAACCAGTACAGATAGATATGATGATGACTACGAAAATTAATTGAATTAACATGAATTAACATTTCGCTGGCTATTCGCACAAACAAAACCAACAAAATATGTCTATATTGACATTCATATATTCTATATTGTCTGATGACATTGAGTTTTTTAGATAATGATAATGAATATTTACTTCGTTCAATCAGTTAATTTTAAAGGTAAAAGTAAAGAAAGCCTGAAAGCCGATCACAATTTAAGACCTTTCCCCTAAAAATATTTTAATTATATATATTGCTAAAAATATAAAACAGAAAATATATAACCATCCGTAAAATAAGACATAAATTTAAATTTTTTTACACCTTAGATATATTTAATATATGAAGTCATACAACAAATAGATCATTGATACATAATGTATCTACTTTGTTTAATTTTACTTGTTGTTTTTATATGATACTATTTTAACAATTTTAATATGACGTGTAATGTTAATAGAATAGAAAAATAGTCTCAAAACCTATATATTACTATACTTAGAAACAAATTGTTTTTAATAATTACAATTATTAAAAATACAAAAAATTACCTATATAATTTGAGAATAGCCCGCTGTTTAGAGCTTTGGGTCCTATAGAACCTAAACGATCCTCAACAAGTTCCTGACCTAACATTATTGTTGCGAATTAAATTAATAAAGTATAACGGTTCTTAAAACAAATACCAGTAGTTAGACACCAAGAGTCACTCGAAGTGACACTGAAGGCATGTTATTTGTAATAATTGTTATAACATAAAGTATGTGATGTATATAATACATACGTAAATGTTATATAATAACATAATATATAAATACGTCCATTCTGTTATCTCAATTGGATGCTGCACAGCAGATGGATCATGATTCATGAAGCTTAACACAATGTAATACGTACTGGCTGCGGGATAAAGAACCATTGGCCATTGCCCATTACCATACACAAAGTAATATAATATAGTATGCAAACGCACAATCGATTACCCATTAAATGTCCCAAGTGAGTAATAAATAAACACCACCGGGAATGTCCGACTAGATATTGGCGCGAAAATTGTGCTCGTTTATATTATGCTATTCTGTTGACAGTAAATTATTATTGATGCACTCCAAAGAATCTATAAGTACTGAAGGTACACGGACATAACACATAATGTCTATACGACCAACAATATTCATATTTAACACGTTATATTGGCACACGCGTGGGTGTGTGTGTAAAATAATAATACTATAAAGAAGAAAACTGGTAAGGAACACGACGTTATAAAATTGGTGTTATTGAATACTTAATAAAAAAATAAAGTTATATCAAAAGATATTAAAGCTACGATTTTAAATTTAAATCTGCATAGGTTTAAAAGAAAAATTGTACAACGCAAATTAATTTTATCTGTAATGTTTATCTACGGTGAAAAAAAACAATTACAACATAGTGCAACAAACATACACTAGTTTAACTTAAAAAATACAAAAGTGAAAACATCAAACGTGAAAGTAGAACTAAATAATTAATAATGCCGAGTCTCATTAGCGTATAATATTTTAATTAATAACAAGAAAAAATAATTCTTCCGAAATGCGACTTATTAATTTTAAGAACCACAGTCGAGCAACGTTTATTTTTCCCATAATATATACCTATGGTATATTATATAGATTTTGAAATAGTTTGGAAACAGCATCGTTACTTTTTTCATGATTTGTCTCAATTCTCTATACACATAATAATATAATCATGTATTCATAACTAATGAATGTTTGGACGATTTATATAAGTAAAAATAAAAATTTATAACACATTTTTTATAAAATAATGACCATTGGCGAACTAGTTAGTAAATTGCCCATTAAACCTAAGGACAAACCTAACCTGACCAGTAGGTATATAATATAGTAGTTGGACAACTAGGTATATAGATATAATATTAAAGGTAAGTCGATATTATCGGACAAATAAACTTTCAAATCATTTATTTATTAGATATTGCCAATTTATGGGTTTTTTTTTACGAATGGAAATAAATTTAGACATAATATCACCTAACATTTTTATAGATAAATAACGTTACCTATAGTAAATAATAATATAAATCAAAACAAATATAATTTTACAACTCAACCAAGTTGTGCTTGATAAAATTGGTAAATAATATAATTTATGATATCCTATACGTATTTATATATACGCGCGAGTTGTCTCATCCAATGACGGTCGCGGCGTTATTTTTTGATGAAGTCAATAGAATATGAGATACATAAACTTCTGGTGAAGCGTATTGGCGCAGAGACGTATATAAGATTTATGGTGTTTCTCGTCAATAAAGATTTACCGACGTTTCGTTGAACCCAATTATCTTTGCACGGACTACCGCGCGATCGGTTTTGCTTTATCGCGATCTAAACGCCTTTTGTCCGCCGGGAATAATGATATGAAATGTAAACTAAAAAGGTTGCAATGATACAAATGAACAGGGTATACCAACACACACAGTCGTGGGGTTTGCTGCAGGTCGCTATCGTGAAAACAACACAACAGCCTCGATGTCCAAAGACCCGTGTAGGAATCCAGGTGGAGTCGGGAGCAGAAGAAAAAATAACGAGCCGGGTGTAAAAAACTACGGGGGTCAACACCGAAAAGACAAATGGGTCCACGCGATAGGAGAAAAAACGCGTTTAGATTTATGATTTAAGACCGTTAATGACATTTTGCTAGTTCTGGGTATTTTTCCCCCCGCCTGCTCGACGATATATAAAAACAACGCGTTATTTGACCGTCCGACAAAATTAATGAAAATATGGACACCGCGCTTGGAGATTATAAATGGCAGATAAACACGTGTCCTCGAAATAAGACTAATATAAAACTCCAAATAAAATATATAATATATTATATTATTAAATTTATTATGCGTATAATAATAATAACAACCATATTAGCATTGGGCGAACGTGGCAAAAATACAAAAATGATCAGCGCTTTGAAAGCATTCATAGTTGGAGTGTGCGAACTGGCATGCCTATCCTACCGATATTGTTATTGGAATATAACACGGAAAAGAATTGCAATCGGATGCCCCCGGAGTGTCGGTTTAATTTACGCGTACTGCTCAATTCGTTCATAAATAACCCGACATCCGATGACGTCTCGAGCAGGAATTCTCGCAGTTTATTATTTTTATTTCTTTTTCTCGATCTTTTGTTTCTCGGTATTATAGATCTCTCCCCCCGCCGCCATCTCACTCGCTCTTTTCTCTACGAGTATGTGTGTGTGTGTGTGTGTGTGTGCGCAAAGAAGGAGTACAACAACTAACAAGAGGAAAAACAAAGTAGAAATACTTCGAGTAACCCGATAACTGGCCGACTACAATACAGTTGTAAATCTCTGTATGATAGATATATACTCCTCCTCGCCGGCCTATAATAATAACACATGACCTCACTCGAAGGTGCTTATATACATTTTTTTCAATATAATACTTGGACTCGGTGATATATCCATTTTTGATCGGGCATATATAATATTGACCAATGAAACGCAGCGTTACATTGTACGGACAGACTTTTACAACGGGCAAATAAAATATATAGGTACCAATATCGTTTTGAAATAAAGCAAACGTTTCGCGGCGCACTGTGCCGTATAATATTATGCGTGCAAAACTAAACGAGTTTTGAATATTTCAGCGAAAAATATGTTCCGAACTGTATTTAACAACGCGCGCGTAGTAGATGTGCACGTTAAATCGCTATAAATTATGTTATATAAAGTATAACATTACTATTAATTCGTTTAAAAGTTTTACAATTAATGTAGGCGTAGTAAGTACAACGGGTTCGAGAAACTTATTATTACGTTGGAGCGAAATAAAGTTTTCGTCATTCAACAACTACCTATTAAAATTGCGAGTAAACAATTAGTGAATCGTACATATTATATATTTGTAAGTGCATTACGGCTTTCTATACTCGTACGATATAAAAATAGACCGAGACGACCGAGCTGTAATACACGACGGGTGAAATTACGCATCGACAGTCAAATGTTTAATTTATCGGCGGCTTTCGTAATGATTTGGCTTTCCCTTGTACTTTTCATAAGCGGACATTTAACGAGAACAACGTATTTTAATGAGACGCCGTACGCCACAGCGCGTTTATAATATATGTCTAATGAACTAAAATATTCGCATCATCATTCACCGGCATAGTCATTTAAGTCATATGCCTATATCTATACATTATACACAAACGCTGCAGGTATAAAAATGTACCCACTGCACCTATAATATACCTATCTATTATTCAGCATTTTACAGCACATCTATAAAATCCATTAAAATAAGCGGGTATAACAATATGACTATAGCCTAATAACAACGAGAAGCCACCAGAGCTGCTGCTGCTGCAACGGAGAATTTTTCGTTTGCATTTCAAAGATAAAAAACACACACACACACACACAAACACTTCACACTTGCATACACATAATAACATGATTACCTATAAACGATCGACCTAAAATACATATATTTTAATAATATATATATATATAGTGTTTATGAATGAGAGTAATATAATATTTCGTTACCGGTGTACGGCCACCGACTTATCCAGAGTTATTTTCATCGGTATACCGTAAAACGGACTGTGCATGCCGTCTAATTGGCCGGTTTTTATGGCGTTTTCATTATGGCCGCTGACACTTGACTTGTTCATTAGCAATAAAGCTCTACGGCAAATATATTTTCCGCAGCATAGGAGGAGGAGGAGAGGGGAAAATCACGAAACCCATAACTGATAATCACGTAGGTACACACGAAAAGCCCCGAACGCGTATATACATATATATTATACATACCTCATCATATACTTGGGTGGGAGTCGTAAACTTAAGAATTTCAATTGGTAAACCCCTCCCCGCACCATTTTGTTAGCGATGTAGGGTATAATCTGCATACACGATAAAGACCTCCCGCCGACAAGTGAGCCCAACACGAATATTCACGAAAATCGGTTTCTTGTACTATTAGGTACTTGGTAAACATCGAGTTTTGTATTAAAATTCGTAAAGATGTGAAGAAATATTACAAGTATTCACGGACATTTGTATTAAGTCTATATTATATACAATATGTATACATACATCACATATAAGAATATATATTTATATTATATAGGACACGAATAAATCAAAAATATTTATATAGCAAAAAACATATTTTCATAACTTATTTTATTATTTATAAAAATATAAATTTTATGACATAAACTTAATTAGCAATAAGCAATTAATTTTAATGTTTGTTAAGATAAAGAAATACAACATGAAAATCTTGTAATGTTTCACTGATAATTTATCTATCATCTAAATGATCCATTTTAAACACCTATAATAGTAAGCATATATTGTTATGATAATTTTTAGTTATAAAAACGTCAGATAAATCATTAAATATTATCACTATAATAATGAAGTATGGATTTTACTCAAGAAGAAAATTGAAATGATTTATATTATTTATAACTATCACATATATTATTTAAACCTATATAAATTCACGTAATATAATCCAGTATATTATTAAATGCGTGTTTAAACGACAAACCGTTTTTTGTTGTTTTTTCATTTGCCAATCATCATACAGCTAGGGCACTACAAGTTTTAGTTATTTAAAGTCTCCAAATAAAAAGTAAATTTATATTTAAAAATGTGAGATTTAATTTTTGATTGTAAAAACTAAAATTAAAAACGTCGTGATTTATCACACAGTATATACAATACTTACACTAAAAATTATTTAAATATACGTTGAAACTTGAAGTACATGTAGATATTAACTACATTGAATATCATTAATATATTAATACGTGCCAATAACAAGTATATTAACCACACAGTTAATTTGTTTGGTTAATAAGTTGTTGAGTTGTTTTCTGTCTAGACAAAATTTTAGCATATAATATAAACACTATCTTTCTGTTAGACTGCACAAAATGCGCAAAATAATGTGTATAGAATTTGACACGATGTTTAAGACACTAAACGAATGATGACAAACAGACATTTTAACCTGCAATGTATAAATAACGTGTGAAAAACCACTACCTACTGGTTTTTTTTTTTAATCTTTGGAAAACACATATTTTGTTCATGATGCCATACCATATCATAGTCCTGCATAAAGGTTTTTTTTTGTACATATAAATATCCTCGCACGACGCCGATGATGATTTGTCGAGGGGGGGCTGCTCAATAAAACCCGCAGACGGCTCAATCGTACTTAGTGATTATACGTCAAAACGGATCCGATTTCTCAGCGGGACACCCGCAAGTCGGGATTTAAGACTATTAGACACATGAATTAATGATGGTTTGTTGTTGACGGTTTTTTTTTTTATTATTACTATTATTCTACATTATTCAAATAATATTAATATTTGTCGGTTGCCGTTTGTAAAGTATTAGGTTACCGTCGCCATGATTCCGGTTTCTTATACGAAGTTATTGATGTCGCAGACGATCCTAGACAAACTTTCGGCAAGACATTCGGACAAGGTGCGCTGCACAAATAGTGTCTACTAAGAACAAACCATTTACAAACTTGATTACGGACTAGTGTTGTAGCTCCACGCTAATTATCGAGATCATCAGGCATATTATATTACATCGTATAACTCAAAAACTAGTTAGTCTTTTAAACTATACATTATTTTTATGTTTCCTGTGCTGGTACATATCGATGTAGATTACAATGGCGTATACAAATACGTATACGATATAAATAAATAATCACTTTTATAATAATAATTATTATTATTATGTGAATCTCATTTTAATAATAACTAAGTAATAAATCAACTTAAACAATGACTATATTTTAACTAATTTTTAGAGACCATATAAATAAAACTGTATGTAGTTTATTGTAGTCATATAGGTACTCATATCCATATACTCTGTAACATCAAAAAAATAGTGCATAATACTGAGACTCGTCTTAGATTTTTTTTCACATCAACATAACTGATTTAATGACTGGGAAAAAATTTGAAAATAGTGATGAATTATTGAGTTCAAAAAACAATTTTGAATAGAACACAAAACAAATCTACGTTCGCAGTTCGTCTTGAACAAATTCAAGATCGTTCGATAGCTGTCAGTTTTAAGTAGTTTACATGAAAGAACAACTAAGTATATCGAAAAAGTAAACGAGTCTTTTGCAAATTATTTATAAAACTTTTTTTCTTAGATAAAAATAAATTAACACATTGTAACAACAGTTTTATAAATTATTCGTTTTATGACGTATTATATATAACTTCGCTCCTCAAAAAAAAAAAAAAAACATACACACTACTCTCCTTTAATACTGAATTTATACAAATTTTGATTATTGGAATTTTAAAAAAATATCTACCATTTTTTCAAATTATCGAGATTTTTTATTTCACTAAAGGAGTGTTCTGTAATGATACACAATTCTGATTCTGTTTTAAGATTAGAACCTCCCTTTTTACTGTTAATTCTTTAATAGATAATTTTTCTGAAAATAATGATATACCTAATATTATAAAGTAGACGTAATATTAAACCTAATATTTATTTTATTAAACTTGAACCATTTTTTTTTTTTAATGTATACATTATAAATGTCAATACATTACTATTATTACTAAAACGTACAATTTATTCACTATACCTCTAGCCCCATATCATATTTTATATAACTCATCACCACAAACTATTTATCATTGTATTTAGTATAAAAAATTAATTATTTGCTGATCAGACGTTTGAATTTTGATTTTGATACATCAACATTTTTAGAAAAATTACCTACTGAACAGTCTGAACAATAATTTATATTAGAAAAGACGGATTGTCATTTGAAAAACAAGAGTTTGTGTCTCCACGATATTATGTTAAGTATAATGCGAACAATTTTTTATAATTATAAAATATAATCTTTATAAGTATAAATTTAAAAATTTCAAATACATCAGATTTTGAATAACTGCATTATTGATGAAGAAAAAAATGGGGTGAAGCATGTTTTAGTGAATCATCCTGTAAAACCCCTTCGACCATATTTGAACACGCGTACACAAAAATTTACGACAAATCGAGCGCATACATTATATACATTATACACGAAACAGCATTTTATTATAATGTATTCCTTCGTCCGGGGTCCATCTCCAACAGAATACTGCAATATATACATATAATATGACGGTATATAGTAGTACTTTGGTGTTATTGCGTACTGTATGCATTATGCATTAGACTGCAATGCAACGATGACCGGAAGTAAAGTGATTTCGCGTGAAATTGAAGAGGTGGTGTGATATATTATAAGGCCGGACGCCGCCGGTTGATTAAATCATTGTCTACGACCACTGTGTGTGGGGGGTTCGACGTCGTGGAAAGGCACGGTGCTACAAATAGAACGCTGACACTGCCAGATTTGCACGGCCTTTGTAATCCGAGCCACTTCTAATGAAAAACCCACCCTTTGTGCGGACCTTTGCGGGTCGTTAGGTGCTGTGTGTTGGCGGACGCCGTATTTGTCGTGTCCGGCTTGCCCGCATAATACCTTATAGCGCTATTTCCGTAAATAATTTTCCGGACGCGTATATATTATAATTAATAAACACACGACGTCGCAGCTCTGTTGTAGTAGGTGGTATACTGGTCATATTTTATAAATGTAGCTGTTTGAAATTTTCGAGAAGAAACGTTGACACGTCTCGCAGTCTAATAAATAATTGTACAACCGCAGGATATACAATAATATAATTTATTGTATTATTATTATTATTATCGTCATACAGGAATAAGCCGAACTCCACAGGCATCCGATGTAAAAAAACAATATAATAAATACGGAATGGCATTATGGCGGTCAAACAATATTTATTGAGGAAAAGGCGATGAAGCAATCAAAAAGTCCGATCTGACAGAACTAATTAAGGATACGTATCGATGAGTATGGGCGCAGGTAACAAATTCTTGGTAAAATCGATTAAAACAGAAGCTGTTCAAACTAATGTAATAAATAATAATAAATTACCAGGTGTACGGAAATAAAATGAACTCTTCATTAGTATATCATAGCATTCTATTGAAATACTTTGAGTTAAGGATTTTATATAAGTATGTTAAGTTTAATACGTAAGTATATTAACCTTTAAGGGAATGCGTAAAAACCGACTGTTAAAAACATAGAGCACACGATATCTTCAAAAAATAGTAATTTAAATTTTATTCCAACAATAATATTATATTACTCAAATTTGATTGAATAAATCACTCACAGAGCAAATTCGACCAATGTCTTTTGAAATAATTAATCGATATTCACGCAGCTACGTGTAATATGATTTACGTACGATAGAGTTCTAACTCATCAAATGTTGAAGAAAATGTAAAATAATTGATAAACTTAGGGAAACATAAAAATTTTTCTTCAAATAAATTATTCAAACGATTACGAGCACTTGATATTAATAAATTATATATAAAAACAAACTATATATCTATATGCTATACCTTTAAAATAAAAATCAATCCTACAAAACTAGGAAAAAATTGATCGACGTACCATGAATTAATAATTTGAAAAAACCTCTAATACCGTATTTGAAATACATACATTTAAATTATTGGTATAAAGTTTAAAGTCATTAGACTTGATTCTTAATGATATATAAATTACTATAAAAAACGTATATTACATATTATATTATTTTTAAGTTATTCGTAAAAATGTTTTCTTTATACATTCTCGTATAATTCTATTTCTAATTTTCTGTTATGATCGTATACATTTTAGATAAGTACTCTTGCTTTCAGATAAAAGATTTCATCTCAGCGTGAAGAGCAATGCTAAATTTTCCTTATATACTAATAGGTATTTTATCTGAAAAATATATAACAATGGACCCTAACAATAAATAACTATACTCTTACCTATTATTACTATTATTATATCATTATTACTATTACGATCAGGCATTAATGTATCATAGTGCGCTAAATTAGAAGTCTTAGATCGTACACGCCACAAAAGCAGTAATATTGTTGTTCCCACAAAAAACCTATAAAGGCATACGTATAGATCACGGAAAATCGGATGCATATGTCCATATAGTTGACTATAATAATAATTTTATAACCCGAAATAAATCACGGTTTGCCGAGTTTATAACCAAATAAAACAAGCGGCACGTGAACGAAAAATTATTATTTCTGCTTATACTTTCACTCGGAGAACTGCAGACGCGCGCGTTAGGCACACGCCACGTCGCCATACGACACGACGCTTTGCCCGCAGACACTTAACAAGCACACGTGTTGCTGGTTATGCCTACAGATCACGCCCGGTCGACACTGATCGTTTTCCCGGTGCAAGCGTACCCTTTAGTCGTGGTCGTAGTAACTGTTTCGGTTATGAGGTTAACCGGGTTAGTTACCTATGTATATATACAATACACGCCGCCTTCGCGTATTGTTTTTATCGTTATTTTTTTTGTTATATTCTATTTATGATATCTGACGACGACAAACAAAACGCGCGTTGACAGCCCGTCGCGTCGCCGGCGACGCATAATAATAAAATAAAATAAAACAACAATAATAATAATCATAATCATAATAATATTTCCTTTGAGTCGTCGTTTCCAAATCGTGTTCATGACCGTGTACACCACCGAACGCTGCTCGGCGCAACGACACACAACAATATCATATCATACTGTGTTAGACGTTTATACAGTTTCCTGCTCTTGTCGAGGGCCCGTCGTTACGGATATCCAAATTAAAAAATATAAAGCGAGAAATATGTATAATACATATATATATATGTTTCACAATAAAATACGACGCCAACACGTTTCCTACCCCACTTCCACCGGCGCGCCCTGTTACAGTAATTTTGGACGTACCTACGGTTAATAAACGGAACGAACTGGTGACTGTGTTATGTGCACCAGGGGAGGAGTTTGCCTGACGGCCCGTTATGGTCACTTCCTGCTGTCGGTGACGGACCCGATCGGATACGAGAATATACGTATTACACACCCTGCCCACCCTTTTGAACACCCCCGAAAAAAACTCATTTCCAAAGCTAAAGACAACAATTTATTCACCACCCGTTCGCGTGTACCAAAATGTATATTATGTATATAATATGAACCCTATATGTGTATAGCGGTACTCGAATATGCAAATATATGGGTGAACGAACGAATAAGGGTTGCACTGCACCGCCGTTGCAGTGTCGCTTTGTGCGGATATTATTAGCCAGTTCCATGCTCTCGCTTGTATCCCCCTTTTATCCGGTCCGATTATTATTTAATTAGACGGCATATATTAGTATTATCATTATTATTAGCATCAGCACACGCCGCGGGCACACTCTAAAGCCCACAATCGTTGAGTTCTGCGTAAAAACGATTTATAATATCATTTTTGAGCACCGTCAAAAATATTACCTATATAAATGCCCACCACTCCACTCTTCGCCGCGTAGTCGGACGTCGAAGGGTCTTTATCCGACTCTTTGCTAAAGAGTGCAAGTGTATGTAAATATCTAACCGTATGAGGGCAAAATCAATTTATTGACAGAAGAATAAGCATTGGTCACGAGTAAATCGAAAAGTTTCAGAGCGTAAACTACATAATTTTATCCAATAATTTATAAAATAAAATAATAATTGTTTCTTTTAGTACACATACATTATACATGTATTCTCGACGATACATATACGTATACCTCCCTTGAATATACGGTAGTTTAAAAACAATAAGATTTAATAAGTTATTATAAAATTTTGACGTCCATCAAACGATATACAGTTTAATACTTGCAATATTGAGACCACGAACAACATAATTTTTTTAAATTTTAGTATTAAACCAAAATATTTATTGATATGTATCAACAAATCTAATTGAAATTAAAAAAAAAACAGTATTTAGAATTAGTATTGAGTGTTTTATCATTATTATTATTAGTGTATTTTTAAGTTTGTGTTATAATTAATTATAACCTATAAACCATACCACTAACCATTAACATAAAAATTATGCTCTAATAAAATTATGACAAATTTACAGTTAAATTAAATTATATTTTACCTTAATTTACGAAAAATATTTATCGAAACGCTTGATTTTAGATTAAAATCTAACTCAATAAATATTCTTAAAATATTCATTAAAAAATAAAATAATATAATCATAAAATCATAAAATCAAAAAAACATCTAAATAATATGCAAAAATATCCAATCAAAATGTTGAGTGTTTCATTACAAACGTTATAAATTATATTTTTTACTAAGTTACGATAAAATTAACTAGAAAAAATATGAAAATATATAAAAAAATCCTTGTTGAATAGTAATAACATGATCATCTATTTAAGTGTATAATTATTCATAATTGTTAATAAATAATAAATTACAAACAAGTTTTTTAGGATTTTTAATTTTAAATAATCTATGTGATAAATATAAGGTAATTGCTATTAAGAAATATTGTACACGAAATCAATTCCAATACTATATATTATAATATACTAACACTATAAGATAAATGTGTATTATGCGTAAAATAAACAAAACTGTTATTCATAATTGTCACACGTGTAGTAATAGTGTTACGACGACAAAACAGTTTGTTTTTAAAAACCAAATTCACACGGTCAAACGTGCGTAATTAATAGGTTTTATAGAGAAAACGGTTTGAGTACACAGCGGAATAATAAAAAATAAAATGAAAACTCGTTGGACACTCGCGGGCGGTCTCTGGTGCCTATATATTTTTTTTGATAATGTTTATGTACACATTTACTTTTTTATTTTTTTTTATTTTAGATTAAAATTTTAAGAAGTTATACATCAGAGGTGAACGCGACTCTCGTCTCTGCGGGGGGCACCGAAGGCGCCCCGTGACAAATGGCGACACACGATCACTTCATTGGACGATCTATTTATTAAAAATATATATACAACAATTTCATGAATAAAATAATATATCGTAAGAGAGTGAAGAAATAAAAAAATATACATACATACATTATACCAGAGAACCATTATTAATAATTTTTTCAATTAACATTGCTTCACGCATACGTTTTAAATGATGACTGGTATTTTTTGGACAACGCTGTGTTTAGTGTTTACTTGACCAATTATAAGTGCAAATGAAAATCGTATAAATCATAAGCGACAACTATAGCAACGATGCACTTTTACCGTGACCTTTTCTTATGCGGTATAACAATTCCTTAGTATATGTATATATTATATAGGTATACATAATCATTTATTACATATTTGAATATAATAAAATATAAACTGATTATAAAAATTAAAATTTTGAATCAAAAAGATTATACGACCATAAGTAATTTAAAACAGATATTTTAACAATCTTAAGGAAAATATTTTATATATAAGTACCTACATGTTTTAAAATTCGATGTGTACATAAGATAACAAGTATAAATTGTATGAATCGTACAAACAAAACGTAATATAAAGGCATAAATAACAAATAATTTATGTTTTACCTCATGGTGATAATGTCACAGTTTTACGGGTTTATGATAAACTTTATCTATCTTATTTTAATTTTGATCTGCGTCGATGCAAATGCATTTATATTAAACACACAAATTACAGCCTTATGTTGGAATTAAAAATAAACGAGTTTATCTCCTTTAAAATATACAAGGTATATTTTTTATATTTATTCGATTAATTTCACCATCAATCTAACTATAACTGAATTGTAACAGACCAAAAATCATCGCTTAATTTATTTGAACGCTTAGTAGGTATTAGAAAAACTTGTTCCAAACATCGTACTTTTTATTTACTTCATATTTAACATTTAAAATATATTCAAAACCAATTAAAACTCGATGATAGATTTCCAAATGTTATTGATCGAGATGAATATGTTACCTATTTTATTTTTCTCTAAAACACACATTCACGCTGGTTCATGATATATGTATATATGTATAATATGTGTATAGTAACGTCAGATTATTATTTTTTTCATATTGCTAAAATGTTGTTTTAAATAAAAAAACATTTACACATTCATCAAAATCTGTTAATATTGTTTAACCAAACATTTGAGTAGTGTATTTGCATTCAAATTCACGTCGATAGATGACCCTGAATGTTGTTCAACGTGTATACCCTGCTCTCGTTGAGATGAATATATATATATATATATATTCAACCAAATATCGTTTGAAAAGTAGGTATACACACCTATATGCAATGTACGCATATATCCACATACATCCACCCCGGATAAACGACTGGTTTTTTTGTTGACGTTCAACATAGTTAATAAAAAAATAAATATAATATATACATATTAATAAATAGCTTTCCAGATCATAATGATTACGATATTGTCGTATAAATACGTACATATTATAATTAATCGTATGTTTTTCAGCAGCTTTTTTTTCACTCTGCTGGTTGACAAATAACACTGCTGACCAGTAAAAAACGGGCATTACTCTAAAAGCATTCATAGGAAATTAATTTATACCTCATATCAAATAAACGAACAAGACGTATGTATATGTGTGCGTGTGTGTGTTTCCAATTGACTGTGAAGTGGATTAATAACCGACCAGTTATCTACGATCTGTTGTAGGCTATAATATAAGCGCGAGCTCGCGTATTGTGGCCGGTGATTTTTATATACACCGCGCACACGTTGGCGTCCAACGAATAACTGAAAAAAAATTAAAGTATCGGGTTTCGGATGTCTGTGGTGCGGTGTGCCCGCGACCCTCGAATGAAGATTTCCCTAGTTTCACGTCAGATTCCGAGGTCCGATTGTCAAAATGATTAAGTACATCTGGGCGACCTTAACTGCAGTCTGCGGTTGTTTTCATACGTACATGGTAAATACATAATATACATATACACACATACGTACGCATATATGTACGACCGACAATACTGTTGCAATAGACGAATAGCATTGTGGTGTGTTCCGCCGATTGAAAGCGACGCACGCGAATCGCCTCGAAACGTGACTGAAATGCGATTTCCACCATGTGTCGCCAAGAACACCAACGAACATTATATTATAGAAGTATTATTTACATCGAGCACGGTAGCGTTAAGGGTTATTAATCGAGACTGGTTTCTTACGCGAACACTATATAATATTATTGCCGATGTGTATCAACGGGACATTTTGTCGCGCGATCGGATCCAATAAGGGTTAAAGTTTATCGTACGAGATATCGAAGTACTTATCCGAAAACGTCCTTGAACCATAGACGAACGAGTGAAAAGTGTTACAAAACGTAATATGCGATACAAGTACATCATGTATTTACAAGTATACATATAATATATAAGTACATAATTTTCATTTATATATTGTATGTTCGCCGTATCACTAATGTGGTCATATAAGGGAAAATTGGTCAACGATTGCAGTTATTAGATGAACCATTAAATGCATCATTTAGTGATTGGGTTTTTCCAAATAGTTCAATTCACATTACAACTTCCGACGGTGGGTACATGAGATGTATTCACAAACCTACTGAAATTATAATATAAATAGGTACAATGAATTTGTTTATTCCAACAAACTGAGTAGTAACTGAAAGATATAAGAACTACCGGTGTATTATAAACATTAAACGTACATAAACCTACGTCAATAATTATGGTTATTTTATGAGACAGTTTTAATACATTTTCGTACCATACGCATACGAGGTGAAATGAAAATAAAAAATAAATAAATGATTAAATCCAATTTTAGAAAACAGAATTTTCTAAATGGCTGGATTCCCGTCGTAAAATTCAACGTCAATAAAATTTAACAGATAAATGACACGACTACCGTACTAAACTTGCAGTATTAAATCGAATATACATACCTATTAAATTTCTTGACCATTCTCAATCCACGGTTTGTGGTTTATGGTTTGTGTGTATAACTTTTGACATTCGTCTTCTTCGGCGGATATAATAGTATTGCATTTAAAACGGTTTTGTGGACACACAATCACACAGATAAATATAATATTTATAGCCAGCGTATCTGTCTTATGGTCGAACAAAAGCTACAGAAGTCGATGATAACCACAACACTTCACAGAGTTATTGCAGCCATACAAAATCAACGCCTATTTACATACGTAGTGCTGTTTTATTTATTTTATTCATTACATACATCGATGTAACTATAGTACTGTATACGTTTAAGAGTTTTACAGCAAATTGAGTAAGATATCTTTTATAAGCAGTAATCATTATATAAATAGCATATTTGACATATAACATTATATTATATCGCTGAACTTTTTTCGAAATTTAAATACAGTCTTCGTGCATCACATTAGAATATTATTAAAATTATAACATCGATCGATTCTAATGATTATAAGTACAACCAATATTATTATATGAGCTATTATAAATAAATTATATTGCATTATTGCGGTACTACAATGAATTAATGTGCTACACATTACTGAACAACTTTATGTACAAATATGATACAATAGTTTTTTTTAAGGGGCATTAAATAGGCAATTTTAAAAACGTATAATAATTGCTTTATTACGAGTAGTCTTCGTTCTCGTTACACATTATTATATTTACGTTCATATATAAAACATCCTCTTATAATATAGTATAGTTATTGTACAGATGATACAACATGTACACGTCCATGGCAAACGTAATCCTCCTAACGATCGTATTATATATGTTATTAGGATTATTTTTTCGTTACAGAATAATATTAATTTACGTGACTTATATTCGTCTTGTATAGCGATTTAATCAATCCGATGATCACCGATTATTATATCGGGCGAATAATCGTGTACGAACGACGGTCAAATAAATAAGCGATTGATTGTAGGGATAGAGGTAGAGCAAGACAGACAAAAACAGACACGCGAAAGAATGAGAGAGGGGAATTTGACAGTGAGCCTCCCCCGCAACGGCGGCCGACCCATAAGGTTAGCGGTTGGTATTAACCGTTACTTGCAGAAGTACTGGACGTAGAAATGTTATTGCTGATCATATTATATTATATTATATTATTATGGTGCGCGCATGCCAATAAATCAGCGGTCCGATGACAGATCAATTAAACAGAAGTAACTAATTGTAATTTAGATCCGCCGCCGACCTGTCTGTCGCGAGGGTAAACGGACATGTGATAAAATGAAAAAATCAAAATGGAAAAAATAACATACGCCTTCGCAAAACGAGTTTCATACCTTCAAACGGCGCTGCACACAGTACCTACTACAGCGGTGGATATAATAGCGAAAAGCAATATACGAACTTAAACGGTATAATATGAATAGCTGCACAATTTGGCAGTACAGATCGTATTCATAAATCAGAAACACGACTATGTACTCAAATACAACACATGATCAATTTTTTTTTTTTTTTTAATATCGACCGACTGATATTCTTTTATGGTTTTCGTACTAACCATGCTACTTACTACAACTGTATAGGTAGTGTTTTCATTAACGATTAATTATATCAAATTTTGTTTAATTTATAATTTTAGACTACGTAGTGAGTCCATTATCAAAAAATATAAAAATGAACAACTATAATAAATCATAACTGAATGATTTAAAATACAATATATTTGTATAATTAAAATTGAGTTACAGAATAAAAGATTAAATAATTGTAATTGTATAGTTAATTTGCAATATATTAATATGCATTTTTTAAAATAAAAATAACGATACGGATATATTTTGTAAATTATTTTTGGTTGGTTTTTTCTTCAAAACTTTATTATATATTAGGTAGTAATAGTATTGCTATTTTGGTAATTTCTAAAATAGCGCAACAGCCCATTTTCGAGAATGCTCAAATTGCAGTCTAATGTTTTTATGCCTTAAGTATAGGGTTAAAAATGATCAAATAATTTGTTTTTAGGGGTACCCTTGTTATAACGCGATTAATATCCCGAACTGAGGCTAATTACAGGTTTGGGTGGATCATAATAAGAGAAAGATGTGGATTTTTTGAGCCGCGGGCCTAGTAAGCATAAAAAGAGGCGCCTGACACATGTTGTTCACTGGGTGGTGGAAAAGGTGGTTTATGTTTTTATGACCTCCGCCGCTATAATATTATGATGGATGAAATTAAAGTGTTATATATGTACGTTTTCAAAAAAAAAAAAAAAAAATGTAACAGTGTAATAAAATATAATAAAACCTAAACGAAATTATGTTTTGTGGTAGGCAGCTGTCGCGAGTCACATTTATTTGAAGACTTCAGAAATCTATATATGCCCAATAACACCAGACGAAAAATTCAATATAACTAAGTGTTTACTTTTTATTCTCTGTGAATAGGAAAAACGCAACGAGTCGGCAAGTCAATCCCTTTTAATCAGATAAACGATGCAGTTGGAATTTTAGTTTGTTTTTTTTTTTTATATTATACATACATGAATGATACATAAGATAAATTATTATTTTTTTATCATCGCCTCTGGAACATACAAAATATTATGTTTAAAAATAAATTCCATTGAAAAAGGAAATAAACTGCTTTTTGAACCTAACATATCTACCGATATTGTTTCACCTTTTGTTGTTCATATTAAAATATTATAAGGGAATTCAAAGTTCATATAAGGTAAAGACGACAATCGATTATACATACATTTAACTATTGCTTATATTACATTGGTATTTGTATACACATTTTATATAGTATTCTTCATTATCATCATTAATTTACACAATTATTTTATTTTATTTTTGGACTATTTGAAATAAACACGTACGTTTTATTAACTAAAAAAAAATTGATAAAAATATAAACATAGGTATACCTGCATGGGCGCATAGACTGCATATAAATATATAATAGTAAGTTATTATTATTTTTTTTTTATTCTAATATATAATCAGGCAGTCAAGCCTTAGTATTCAAATGAAGTTATTTCCAAAATAATGTAATCAAAACATTTTGTAAATACCCAATTATACTTTATTATAGAGTGTATATCTTATAGAAATATAACAATAAAATAATTGTTTTAAAATTAATTATCTTATTTGTAAAATTATATTTTAATTTCCTTTATTTATAATTAGGTATACTTGAGTCAAATTAAGATTTTCTAATATAAATGTAAGGAAACAAAAATAATATACATAAGAAATAAAATACATTAATTCATAAAGAAACATTAACCATGTATAAAATAACTGCCAAAATAAATAATTTATATTCAAATAGCCTTCTATATAATTATTACAGTTATAATAAACGCCTTAAAGAACACGTGAATTCGTTCGTGTGAATAAACAAAAACAACAAACAAATCAAAATGCGACTAAAAAAATACATATAGGTACCTGCACAAAAATGTATATAATAGAAGTTTATCGTGGATTAAAAGTTTTTATCGGGTACTGTCATCGGTATTTTATAGTTCGGTTAGCGAAATTTATGGACTGCTATACGAGACATAAAGGGCAAAAAACCGACGGGAGGAATTTGAGAGGTCCCGCTTCACTATATATTTATTAAAATGGCAAGCATTTATTTTATAAGCATTGAGAATGAAAAAAAAATAACAAAAAAAGTTACGTCATCTGCAAAAGTAAAAAGGACCAAACTAAAACAATAATAATATAGGTACCTTAATCGTAGAAAAAAAAACGTAAAATTAAAGTAATATAAAATTCAATATAATATAATGAAATTCACAAAATATTTATGAATTATAATAATATTGGAATGTGTCATGTAATATACATATGAAATAATAAATATATTTAATTTGAAAATCATTCATCTTTATAACCAGTTTTGAAAAAGCAATTAAATTTAATTCATATGTATAATGCAATAATTATAATGAGCAAAAAAACAGTAGCTCAAAAAAATGAAATACTAACACATTAAACAATTTTGGATTTTTTCTTCGTTTAAAAATTAAAAACTGCTAACGTGGATAGATGAATACCACAAAAATATAAATGAAAAAATAATTAATTTTATGTTTAAAAATTATTTATTATTTAATTTTAAATATCAAAATTATGTTTCCGTTCATATTAACAATTTTGAACACACGTGTAACATAAAAAATAATCCTAATGTATATTATATACTTAGAAATTATTCCTCTTAATAACTGTATACCTACTCTAAAATAACTTAAACTTAACCATTGATTCATAAGTTCTGTTTTTCTCTCGGCGATAATCTTATGAAAACTATAAAATATATTTTAATGACAAAATCATAAATAGGTAACAACGATAATTGTTTAATACAAATAGAATACATACACGAAAATATATTTTTCGAATGCTTTAATAATATATATTATACCTAATGCGATAACGTATTATTATTGCCTATGTGTTTTATCGTTTTAGGAAAAAATGAATGTCTAATAATTCGAAGGGCGATACAACAGCAATTGCAGAACAACCACGAAGGAACGTCAAAACTTTTTTTTTCAATTAGGAGTGAACTAGTAGCTGTACAAGAGGTCGAGAATAATTGTTCACCTATACCTACGTAACATCAGCCGAAGTCTCCGAAACAACGTTCTCACGTCGAAATCACATAATATGATCTTATTACATATACGGTTGAATTATTGCAAACTACTATTGGCATCGAAAGACCGGCAGCAGCAGAGACTTCAATACATATACCTATATGGACTCACCACTCACGTACTCGCGTATATTATAATATGAGTAGGTACGCGCAGAATTTGAATGGAAGTATAGTTAACATTAACTTCTCGTTACATACACGCACGCATAGTATAATATATTATTATGTAGTGATGCGCGAGAACTCGAGTTTTCGTTCGCCGGCCAACTATTGTTCGCGTGTAGTATTATACCTATATAGGTGTATACCTCCTGCAGTACGCGCGCGCGGACACGATAATAATAATATGATAATATGAAAAGACAATGCGAAAAACTCGCGGCGGTAGGAAGCCCGCCCGGGCCGGCGCGTTTGTCGTCCATCGACTACGGCGATCGTCCTCTATAATACACATTATAATACACACGCGAGTATAATATATACATAACATGCGTATGATACGCCTATATATATGTGTGTGCATATACACGGACGCCGGGCGATCCGCATCATGTCTCGACGACGGGCTTCGGATACCATTTGAATATAATATGTTGGCCGTATACGACGGGTCCTCGTTATTATTATTATTCGTATAATACACGTATTGGTACACGCGCGTGGAATTCAACGACGGACGTGCAGCGGCGGTCCTCCGACCCGCATACGGCCGACTGATTGCCGCTGCAGCAGCGCGTGTGACGCCGGCCGATTTGCACACAATATATTGCACGCGGAACATTTGCAGGTAGGTGCCCATAATACCTGGACAGATCATACTGCCTACCTGTTACTACGCACCGCCACCGCGGCGGACACGTGCCCGCGCCTCGGATCGACGATATTTGACAACGCGTTTTTGACGCATCCGACTCCCGCGCGACGTCGTGTGCATTCTACATATTATTGTTATGCCAATTCGAGAACCGGACAACCGACAACAGCAAGCCATATATATGATCTGTGTCACCCCGTCAATAGCAAATCGCAAGAATTCACTGACTTTTGAGGCATGCACCTCGACCAAAATCGGTTGGCGAGTTCACGGCGGTGCGGTCGGCTGCGTAAGACTGCAGTAGATCAGCATAAGTTTCGAGTAATAAACTAATAACTATAGTAAAAATGTGTTACGTTTAACTTATCTACCTCAATATCAACAAAAAGTGTGAATTATAGTGTATTTGCGATTTCTATGATGTCTGAATGAGAGGGATTGAGTGTACCTATACTTAACAAAGTTTTATAACAAGCTACGAAAAAAAACAATTTTTGTAATATTATTTAACTAGATACTAGTTGAAATTGTTCGAATATTCGATTACTTGTACATATTATACATAAATGATAATTACGTTTTAAATTAGTCAAAACCAAAAAAATTAAAATAAGTTTACTGATTAGAATCTAATCATTAGATCATAAGAGGATGGTTATGGATAATAAGATATAGACGATTTCTGGGCCATGTTCGACAAACCACTGTTTGTGTGTTTAAAAGGCTAAACATTATTTTGTTGCCGTTTTGATGTAATTATTCACATTGTATACGCCAACGCCAGTATGCGTGGTTAATCGATAACATAATATTTTTAATCAAAATAAAAAAGTCGAGTGTTTACTGTCACAATAACAATCTTTAATAGTGGTATAGGTGAGCACCTATCAAGCAGGTTTTGTGGTGTTAGACTTCTAATTCTAGAATCTAGGGTGCTATAATAAGCATCTTTAGCACCTCTGTGATTCACGCCTATATGATGATATCGCCCTCTAGACTTTTCGCTCATCAGCAGTTAAATTACAATAATCTACAGTGGTAGTCAGTAAATTAGGTTGAAGTTTATTCTTTATACCCTATAACAACGCTTCTGCTATATTATTATTATTATTATATTATGCTATACATTTTTTTCTGCCATTTCTGATTTAAAACATTTTCAAAAATACCGTCATAAAAAAAAAACTCATAGCTCCGAAATATGTACCAGTGTACCACCCGAGGCAATATTTCACCCCATCTGTCCATAATCAGTGTCTATACACGGAACACGTCAACGTCGGGCTCATTCATAGGCGTAGCTATAAGATATGCAGCTGCACATCCTAACCATCGCCAAAGGGACCGCTTTAAATTAGGTATTAAGGGTCACTGAGATTTTGAATTCTTGGGCGGTGTGTATTTTTTGGTAATTAGTTGATAGTAAATTATATAATAATATGACGGTTTTAAATTCATAAAACAAAAAATCATTATCAATAACTGGTTTAATGTATCTAATCAAGGTGTATAGATACACCATGAATTATAAATCTCAGTGAATTATGGTAATGTTATCAATGATATTAATACCAATACAATAAATTATTGAAAAATGAAAAATAACCGTGGCGGTTAGCAAACACTACTCGATTATTTATGTATAAATAATGTTATGGAACATAACGCTATATGATCTAGAGTCTTGACAAATAAATGTCAATAATTTTGGAGGTGGTATTTTGTTCACGAGATAATGATTAGTTAGGGCAATAATAGAAATTAAAATTAAGGTTGAAATATAAAAAAAAATGTATATTATTCCTACTTTAAAATTTGAGGTCAAATTATAACTTAAATATTTTAAATTTTTAGAGTTTTTCCAAACAAATAATTGTGAAAGTTATTTATTTGTAATAATATAATTAAACGCAATTATTTTAATACGTGCGTTAAAAATTCTATTTGAACAAATTTAGTGCATTTAACAATTTTAATAGACAGTGAATCTTTCAATCGATTGTATTAATAAAGTATTTGTAGATAATACATCGATGGTTTTATAATAATGATACGCTTAAATTCGATTTGAAACAAACCCAGTCGAATAATAACTATACATAAACGTATTATAATATGTATACTATAGTGAAAACTGTATTGAATTGTTAATTTGTATTTTTCTTTGACCAGCTACATACTTATCGCATGGACAACGCAATAATTCAAGAATTACACACCAATACCAATTTTCAAGTTCGGAATTACACGTGCATATCGATTAGACTGTACACATGTATTTTATATTTATCTTTGCGACGTATTATAATATACGCTGTCGAGTAATTTTTTTCTCTTATCTCGATTTAATTTTAAGCCGCCAAAGTTTGGAAATTTATTTGCCTCGTATTGCATTTTTCTCCCCGCAGAAGATTTATCTGCTTGCAAAGAGAAACTCCGCCTTCCACACGTAGACCGGAATGTGTTGTCGTCTTTTCAAATTACATGATTTATACGTTATGTAATCTAAACACACGTTTAAAGACGATATAACATATATTTATATTTATTTTTAATTTTTTTTTTTTTTTTTTGTTGATATTTATTCCTCACCTCCTTCCACTCTATAAACATTGGCGTAATTTTTGTGGATAGATTAAAAAAAAAAAAATTAAAGTCGTGTGTATATTACACAGGCGGCTCGGCAGGATATTTTAATGACTATAAACTAAACGCCGGGTTTGTATTATTATATATCTACCTATAGGTTGTCGGGACTTGTTTGTGGAAGGTGCTTGGCCCGGCTAATAAATACCATGCTAACGAGACCTGACCAGTGCCGGTTCACCTGGCACCTTGTTATTTACTGTATACTTTTTTGTTTAACAAGGCATGTTTCAGACTATAATTAAGTTTATTTAGAATGACGAGGACGTTGCCACGACTACCTTTAAGGGATGTCCGAAACGGGAAAGGAAAAAAACTACCAAAATCGTTTATGAAAATTAGATCGGTCGTATAACGATATCGTGCCTATTATTATGGCCGTTGGACACCTTTAGGAAGATATTTAAACGACGGACAATAAAAAGAACGAAATAATGTAGAACAGACACGTGTTTAATCGCAGTGTAATTTAAAACGAATTTCGAAGTTTATAAAGGTGTGTAAAAATATTTTATAGGCGCCAACGAATCTCATTTGTTTTCCGAACCACTGAATAGCGAGTTATTGAATAAGTGGCTTATATCACAACCCTTTTCCCCTCTTCAACGTTATCGCTACATCTTCATTGGGAAATAACATTTACACCATCAATAAAAATAGTTAAACTGAGGGTTAAAATATCCATCCTTACTTCTTTGGCCACCCCGCAGTGTTTAAAATGCGTTAATCATCAACCGTACCTATGTGTCCAAATACTATACAGGTATGCTGTACAAAAAAATATACACATATACTGAATACTCACTAAAAAACACACAAGCATAAGAAAAAATAACGGACGGAATACAGAGTGGGTGTGAACACTGAACACTCGTCTCGCTAGTCACTACTCTCGCCTCAATGCAAGTCAGCGTTATATACTTAATTATTTATATTAGACATTTGAAAGTAATAATAAATTGTTTCATATACAAACGATTTTGATCGAAACTCAGTTCATTATTAATAATTTTAATATATTTAATTTTTTTGTTTAGAGACCTCATAATAACTATTTACTTGATCCAAGATATTTGAGATTATTTGAGTAAATAAAATAAATATAATATTATCATTTATCATCATTGCAATATTCTCAAACAAATTATTAAAAAATTGTACATCTAAAATAGTACACTAATTTTCTACAAAAACTTGCAGTAAATTTTTCTCTCATTAATAAGGTCAGGTATTTCCATGAATCTTATAAAAGTTAATTATAAGATAAAACAAATTAACATTATTTTTTGATGTAAAATTTATAAAAGAAAAATAATCACTACAATAATTCAACATAATATTATGTACCCAAGTTTTAAATTAAATAGTAATAATTTACAAATGTACCTTAAACAATTTTAACTTAACAATTACTTTAATTCATAAGAAATTTAATGAAAAACTTTTTTATGTATTAACGTTTAAAAACAAACAAATACGTTTAAATTTTATATAATATTAAGGTATGTATTGTTTTTCCAAGTTAAATTAATTCTTACATTTTTTATACTAATAAAATATATATAAGTGTTTAAACATATAATGAAATGCTCAAATCTAAATCTCCGTTAGTGTTTTCAATTTTAAAGTTGTTATAGAATTTACTTATACAAATTTTTATCAAAGAAGACCTATCGAAAATAATGTTATAACACAATAACTTGTAAAACAAATATTATTATACACGAGTAGTTATGTTAGAAACATAGTAAAATTATAATTATGTAACTCTGGTAAGTCTTAAAACGAGATGAAATAAATCATGTGAATACGATTCCGGGAGGTTATTTAATCCTTAAAAGAGCGAAAATTATATGGAACATTGACTAATTATGATCTAGCATACTAGCCTATCATTAGAATCGGTTATTATTTATTAATATACACAAAGTATACCTTTCGTATTGTTTCTACATCTCTCTCAAGGAACAAAATATAGGTATATACGACTTACGTAGGAAACCTAATAAATTTCATTCTCTTCACCGTATACTATCTATATGCCTACTACTTCTCATTCAACACACTGATAATAATTACTCCAACAAAAGTTCCCGGAACCTAATCATAAACAATTGTACTCCTCTGTTATTACACTTGTAACATGGTTTTTATGGTTGTCTGTTAAAAAACAAAAACAATACGCATTATTCTTTATTTGATACGAGTAAATTAGTTATATATACTTTAAAAATACTTATACAGGTGTGCTACTTTAAGTGTTGCTAACAGGTGAAAGATACGATTAACGTTCATATAAAAGATGTACTTAATTTGATAAAAAAAAAAAAAAACATAAGCATGTTCGGAATGTTTATACATTCAAGTTCTGCGGCGATTAAACATAGGAGAAGCCTATTGTAATTTTATTAAAATACCACATCCGGCTTTTTAAACACTTGTCGAAACCATAAATCCTATACAAAAAGTACAGCTGTTGAATAGTATATTCCATTCGAAACATATAAATCGTATTTGTTCTCAGAAGTAAACAAATTAAACAAATTTATACATAATATATTCACTACATACATTATATATAGGTAGTAACTACCTACTACTATATTATATGGACACATAATATGCATATTATATACATAATGGAAATTTTAAAGCTTAAATTGCATTTGAGCTTTTTATCGTAAATAATATACAGTTAGCACTGCGATTTAAAACACGAATAATTCAACTGAGCGAGGAAACTAAAAAGTACAAATTAAATTATGTAAAATTCTATAGAGATACACTTAGTACGTTGATTTTTTCAGTTTTGAAACAACATTATGTTTTATATAAAAGAAAATAGATATGTGTTTATAGCTTTAAGATAAGTACACCAAATTTATAAGTGTGTCATATAATGTCGATGACAGTAAACAAAATATATTTTATCCGATAAATCTGGATGGTATACACTATATATTATTAAATACTTTACACACATTACTTAACTATCATAATACTTAATAGTTATATGCATAATATAATATAGACTCAGAAAACCGTGTAATGACGTTTAAATATCAATGAAATATTTGCCAACATCGTCGTTAATCATATTTTAAGGGTATTTTGTACCTACTTAATATTTACAGCCCTGAATGTAAATAACAAAAAGTCGAAGTTGTTTGTCTAATAAAACGTGTTTAAAACGAGATAAGCAACACAAACAATATTTTAACGGAATGTATGATGTGTAATGTGTATAGGTGTTTATAAAACATTTTCTAGTTACAAACACATAAGTAAATAAAAATGCAGCTGTCAATCGGCATTATATTAAATCTTTCTGAATTAATATGCAAATTCAACTATTGGAACGTATTTTAATGGAAATTTCGAAACGAATTTTGAAATATAAATAAATAATGCTGTTTATATTGGTAACATCATGTTATATACACAGATACATCATGATTGTATCATTGTTAAATTGTTAAATTGTTAAATCATTGGAGTACAAAATACTTTCTTATAAATAAAATTTCGTAAAAAATATCGAAGAATGGCTGGGAACATACACAATAGGGTTACATGAAGAGAAAATAAACAGCATGCAGTAAAGGCTCATAGGTATGTATTAGGCACACCGTGATGTAATTGTTTTCGATATAATATTATATGACATGAGCGCATAGATTTCGTATGACCCGCAACCGATACATATATTATAATATATTATTGTCATAACAACATCGGACTCTGAACTCTGATGACGCAAAAGTTCGACATAATAGACATTATTGAAATAATAGGTAATACATATAGAACAGTATTATGTAATATAAGTACGTACCTATTATTATACGAGTCTATTAAAGTTTAATTGTTTTAATAAGGCGAAATTTCTTAAAATAATGAAAAAAGAGAATCATCGAAACGGAGAGATACAGACTAGATATAGATACATTAAAGGAAGTGTTTAGTGTAGTAAAGGAAACCTAAATATTATATCGTAATAGTATGTTGACGGCGAAAAATGTCCGAGCCAAATTTATTTTCAACTGTTTTCGCATTTTATTCGAACCTGCTCAAAAAGCAGTATATTCCGATGATTTGGGCGTATTGTACATATACAGTCTAATATGCCTTATACATGCGCATTATACTAAACACATGTCACGGGGCCACCTGCGTGCCACACGTATCCAAATGAAGAAGACGACGAGGTACGTTGTTTGTTAACGCGTGTAAATCCCGTGTTTGTTGATTATCAGATCGGGAAACCGGATAAATTATTTATGTTCGGTTTTTCATCAGTGAGTGGATACTGAAGCAAGAAACGGCATACTTTACTATACAGTAACATATATATAGTTATTGAAAAAAGTATCCCGAAAAAAACCGATTTTATTAAACGCAGACAAACCGATGAGTGCGTGTTATCTCCGTCGGTAATCTAGACATAGGCAGAGGAGGAGAAAAAAACACAACGCACACAAGTAGTTCTGGACAATGGATCTAAAAAAAGTTAAACCTATATAGGCAATTAAATTTTACGACGAAAGTGGTGTGTCCGATTTTTTTTCAGCGGTTCCTTATCGCCTCACGGAATCGGTACAACCGGCGTGTATTTAATAATATAAAGAACGGTGAGATTTGAATCGGTGGACTATCATTTTTTCTCTCTTGTTTTTCGTTTACAAAATTCTCTAATGGAAAACTGCACGATTGTGTCGTTACAGCGTATATAGGTAATATACTAATATAGGAACCAAACCGATCGACTTGAACGCGCGGAAATCCTCTCCATGGTGATCTCGGGAAACCCTATCTAACATAACCTTCTAACATAACTTCGGTTTGCATCGCTAATATACTGCTCCCTGCAATCACTTACAAACGACATACATATTGCAGAAATACATACTATTAAATTGATTATTATTACATCACACTTATAACATGAAAATTCGAATAGTGTTGAAACTGTTGAAACGTAAATAAAACGAAACGAAAATGTTTTCCTAAAATCCTAGAAAAATGCATACAAGATATACGTTTCTATATATGCAGTGATTTAAGATAAATATCATTATCAAATAATAAATATTATAGGCAAGGATATTGCGTATGATATATAGGTATTAATACCTAGACGCCAAGAACATAACGTTTTAACTGTTTAAACCAATCAAAAACCAATAAAATGTAGTACTAAATAGTAAAATAAACCCGAATTTACATTTATGTGACCAGTGGATTGAACATATAATATCACATAATTACACTTAAATAAAACTTTAACTAAATATAAAACTATCTAAAATAAACGTTAAATTCTAGCCACAGGAAGTCAAAATAATTGCATGAGTTTAGACCATTATTCATTCAACTTATGGTTAGATATTATAATATAGTATACATAATATAATTATATTTAACCTTTCGACTTCTAAAATATAAGATCCCCACTGAGCCATGCGTTGTATAAACGAAATCGTTCAATTCATAAATTGTATTTTACAATCGTCTAAAAACGTCACGTTAACAACAGATATTATACAAAAATTCCATAAAATCTTCAACATCCACATATAAAAATTATTTGATATTTTTTACCATAACATTTTTTTTATTTATTTATAGGAAACGTTTTCATTCTACATCATCATCGTCGTTGATTAATATAATGGGACATAAAAAAAAAAATCAAGAAGGAGTATTGCAACCACCTATAGTGACCACCGTTGATGAAGCTGTTTAATAAACTTTATAGAAAACAAGCCATAACAACATCATCATCGCAGAATATAATATAATATTATACATTTTTAACATAACTGTACTATATACGTTTATAAGAAGCTTTCTAATTAATATATCAGATAATCCTACAGACGTTAATTAGCGCATTAGAATCTTTAGATATTCTTATACGATGATTGCATTTAATAAAATTTTATACGAAAGAAAGGAGCTATTTCTTACGCAGTATACCAGCGGACAACAGACAACATTCAAAGTCTATAGAAATAAATAATATATTTGTTATACGATAATACTATGCGTGCATTTCAACATGTGATGACTGAATGCTAATTACTGCGTATATTCCCATCTCGAGTTATAATAAGTTTAAAGTAATTACATACTAAATTAATTAAATCGTGTAATGTATATTCTTTACCATAATAATAATAAATAATATACATTTAACTATTCGTCTTCTCATAGCTGAATATTGCATCTTTGATATTATAATTTTACTTATATTTCAGAATTACCAATGGACTTCATGTCAGAGTTATCAGACGAATCAGTATTTACGTTTTTAATTATTTAACGTTAGGTACTATAAAAACAACTTTATTTTTAATTTTATAATTGTAAACCAAAACATATTAAATGAAATTGGCAACGCAATTTAAACGGCGAGCAATACATATCCGCATACGGATACTATTATAATAACGTAAAGTCAACACAAGCATACCCGAAAATACCTGTTGGAGATGTTTTCAAAAAATAATAATAATAATGAACGACAACAACACGTTTACACTTACACATCACACGATGCAAATCAAAAAAAAAAAAAAACGACGAAGTATAAAAAAAAAACACGAAAAAATAATAGGAAATCTAGAAACCTCGAAAGTCGAAATAGTACCTAATAAAATATAAATCGAAATTCCGTCGTAGACATAATAAATACATGGGTGATTTAAACAGAAAAAAACGGGAAAACGGGGAAATTGCCTACACGATAACAATGTTGTCGTGAACGGCCTGCAACACGTTATAGGTAATATTATTATATTTATATAGGTACACGGCAACGGTGGCGGCTGTTGAAAAGCAGTTTACCGATATGTTTAATATAATATTATAGTAATATTACTATTATTATTATTATTATTATTATTATTATTATTATTATTATTATTGTATTATAATATATTCTGGTATAATCGGATCTATTGGACCTGGTCGTTAAGAGTGTTAATGGATTGTCGTGTGCGGTGGTTGTCGATGGCGGCTCCCGAGGCCGAATCGTTTAATCATTCGTATGATATACGGGGAGAATAATAAAATGTACGGAGTGCACTAACCGTTCATATATAATATTGGAACTAACAAATAACTATTATTACTATTATCATTATTATAATTATTATATTACGATCGTTTACGCGCCGAGATAATAATAATATTACTACTATATATTATGTGTCTATGTCGGTTGGCCGCGATTGTGTCGCAGCGGCGGGTGATCGATGACTGGTTAATAAACTTCTGTTAATAGGATATTTCGGGCACTGGTCCAGGTGATTTTGCTCTTAATTGCCCTCCGGTAGAAGGTACATGGGTACGTCAAATATGTACGAGCGCATACGTAATATAAAGTGATGTTTGACGGTGTGAAACGTCGAGAAAAAATAAGACGTAATATAATATACATGTACGGTGATGTCCATGATGGAAATGATGAATTTCGTGTCCGCCGCCGCATGCCATAACGATATTAATATATTGTATTAGTGTATTGTAATACAGTCGGAAAACTCAGCGGACTCGTGGTTTGCCGAAATGCAACGTAATGTATAATGTACGTATAGTGCGCGGTCTTGTTTCGAAACGCAATTCGAATCTCGATGGATTGGACTCGGCAAACTCGTGACGTAGTTATACGACAACTATGACTTGAAAGACCTCAGACAAACTCTGCCAAGTCTCTCTAAATAAAGTTATCGTCAAGTAAGACATAAATTATTAAAATGAAATATAAATAAGTAGAATTAAGAAAAATATATATAGGTATTTAAAAATGTGTTTTTGCAATTCTGTATTTCTTATAGGTGATTTAAATACGGGCGATAAGAACTGTTTTTTTCTCAAGAAAATAATAATATGATGTACGACCGTGTAAGTGATGTAAATAATAATTTTTATTTGTACCTAGGTATACCTATACTATTTTTCAATATAATTATAAAAAACTACTTCTTTTCCCCCTCCCAAAAAAAATTTGAACTTTGATTTGTGCCTATGTGTTTTCAATACTAGACCAGAAACGTTAAGTTGTCCCTACAAATCTGTATACTGCACTACTGTACACTGTACAGTATAAGCAAATATAATATTCACTTTGAGGATTGACTAACCGTTTTAATTACTATTTTAATGCCTTAATCACCATAACTACAATGAAAGATTTTACAGAAAATATTTAAAACTTGTATATTCTTTAAAATATATTATGGAAATAACAATACAATAGTAATATTAACAATAGTAATTACTAATTGTAATAGTAATAGTTGGTTAATAAACAAAATGTTTAGCTTTTGTGACCGTCTATAAAAGCGACTTCTTCCCATAAAATGTTGGCGGCTCGCCTTAACCATTAAAATTTTTTTTAAATTGTTTTGATAACAATAAAGTGAAATATTTATAATTATTTTTTTATAATAATAATATAACGTCCTGAAACCCACATGGAAAAAAATAATAAACAAACAAATGTGTGCATACCGCAAAACGTGTTTATATTATATATGCGTTGTATATATAAATTTGAAAAATATCTCTCTATCCATCTAAAACGATTACTAGGATGCGATTTATTTTTCAACCAAAAAAATTATATACATTGTATGATATACCGGTAACTGTACATTATGACGACGCAACGCGGGGGACGACTATATATTATTTTTATGTATATACTATATAATACATATTATGAATAAAACACTCGTTAACACAAATACAATTGTCCCCGAGGGCTGGCCACGAGTGGGAGGTGCAAGTAGCTGCTATAATGTTAAGTTTTTTTTTTTTTAATCGTTTTACGCGAAAACGCTGGGGTAGAACAGAACGTAGGTATACTAATACAAAAAACCGGTCTGTGTAACAAAAATAATAAAAAATATTTTTTTCTCTCAAAAACGACTACAACGACATAGTCTCGTCCGAGCGAATTTTCAAGTTCGCTCGCGATGTACAGGAAATAAATTATAATTCATAAATTATATCCCCCCCACACACACACACACAAGGGTTGCACTATAGTACTGACTATACTGTACATGATGGTTCATCAATATGGATAATAAATATTCACCTCAGTGTTTCTTTTAATAACTGTTTTTAAAATGAGAACCCCTTTTTTATATTGAACAAAATTATAGTTTGCAAATTATTTTTTTGAAAATTTAAACATATTTGGACCAGGAGTTTCTCAGTTATATAAAAATATATACTGAGAATAATAATCCTTAAAAATGATTTTGCAAAAATATAAAATAGGTTTTATATTGGATTTAGTATTTTACTGGTACAGTTACTCGGAACATTTTTACAAATTACAAATGTTGATAGATTATAATATTAATTACCAACAATTTTAAATCACTATCAATTTCCATATTTATCATACAAGCCCATTATCGTAGGATTATTATTACTATTAACACACAAGACACAAAAAAATAACACGAAAACTAAATAGGTTAGGTATAGGTACTCGTTCGAATTTTGATTTTGATATGTCAACAACTTTAGAAAAATCGTCCGCTAAACAATTTACAGCATAGAAAAATAAGGTTCTGATTTGAAAAACAGAAGTTTGTATAACTGTATAGGATGCATTTAAATACCATGTACAAGAAAAATCTGAGTAATTGGAAAATATAATAGTCTATGTATTCCAACAAGTAATCATAGATTTTGTAAAACCACGGCGTTATTGAAGACGGAAAATGGTGTGAGCATATGCTTGGTGGATCACCTTATACATAGTTTATTGTCGGAAAATGCACACGCACACATAATAAGACGACAAGAATACTTATGATGGTACCTATAAAATACAACTATTGCCGTTCGGATCACGACCGCCGAGCGCGCACACACACACACGCGGGGCGGGCCTACGTCTCAATTATTGTAATGCTACCATATATATGCAATATGCATGATATTACAATGTACAACGAAATGCATGCACACAGCGGCGGCGGGAAAAGAAGTCTGCGCACGATCCTTTAGGCCCGGCGCCGTTTTGCATATTTATTAGTGAAATAATCAGCCCCGCACGCCCACCCAAACGGCTGCGGCAGTCGCGATGACATTCCCGACGCACGGTCGAAGAGAGTGAGGGAAGAGAGTTCCGCGCTGCCCGGTCACGGTATTTTAATATATTGTATATATTATTATTATAAAACCGCGTGATGGACGACGTACCGAGGAGAGACATCACGATGACACACCGACGGTATAGTAATCGAGGGATAAAGAGTTGTGGGGTTTTAGGGGACTTTGCCCTCCCTCCCAAAATAAAAAAATTACAAAGAGAGATTTCAACAGCACCCTTAAATATCTGATGACTATCTATCATTCCATACTATACATAATATAATGTTAAGTTTCAAAAGTAATATATACACGACAAACTACAGTTAAATATTAATAAAAGAGTATTTTCTAAAAAATCGTTTAAATATTATAAAATAAAAACGCTTGAAATTTATGTATTTGAATTATCTACAGTACTTCGAATATAGACTACAACTATACTCGTAAGTTTTACTACAAACAGTTATATAGATATTATGCGATATCGCAATAAGCCCCGAACGACTCGAACACTATTACATTTAGTACACGTAAAATGTGTACCGTTTACGTGTAATCTACGCGTATTATATTAATATAAATTTCTAATATTGTATAGAATATAGATTATATTAAACTGTATAATATATTATGTCAATAGTCAACAATAGAGAAATTCATTGGCGAACGTATAGAGAAATGCAAAAGTAACAAAACGGTTAAAAGTCAGTCTCCAAATTTCTGACAACAACAGTCAGCATTATAACTGCATATTATTTGATAACACATAGGTATAAACCTGCAAATATCGTATATAATGTTGACATTTCGAATTCCGAATAAAACTAAACGAAATTAATTCTATTTGAGAATTTATATAATATTTCAACGTATTTATACAATTTTACGTGTATCTGCGGTCAAACATATAAGAATATCTATTTCTCCTCTTTATTTTATTTTTTTAATTTAAACATATTTTGAATATTAGAATTCATAAATATACATAATGCTACATAGGCGTTTAAATAAGTTTGAGACTTTTTCCCTACTCGCTCTTCTTTTTCATTGCGGTTCTTAAATAATTCTCATAGACGCCTTATAGACACGTTTAATTAAATCGCTCACCCGGAATATACTGTACACAACAAGACAACTGTACCGTGGAAATTGTTCGGAAAACCATAAGACAAAATTGTAATTAAAGCACGTAGAGCGACCGCAATTAGTGAGAATCCCCTCCGTGGCTTTTCGTACGTAGAGTAATGGTGGTAATTTCTGAAGTTAACAAGCCATGGAATTTGAATTACCATAAATATCAAAAACATACGTCATATTATAATTAATTAAATACTACAGACAATGTTGTTAAAAACATAAATTTACTAAATACAATTTATGAAATTCTCATTATTGTTACATTATATAGTACGTAAAACACTCCATAATGTGTATATAAATCTTGTACATAAATACATTTATTTGCTAAACTGGAAAAATGATTGCACATCATATTATGAATGGTATTCGACACAATTCGCATGACATTAAATCGGATTCACGAACAATAATTAATCTACGCAAAAAATAACTAACAATTCATATTTTAACTCAAACTCCACTGCAGATATCTCAAAACAGAACAGCGTGAAATACAGACTCCTATCATTTATCCGAGGTGTAGGCGGCGACAATTCAACTCGACAAAATTATTGTTTGAACAATTTATTAACAACGGTTAAATTACACCAAAGGGATATTATATTTAAGCACTATGCAGACTGCAGACCTATATTATACGCGTGTATCTCACACGCTATACATAATATTAATTATAAAGAGTCGTCGAAGACCGAAAAAAAATGGTAGGTACTATCTATGTAATATAAATAAATATATATATATATATATATATTATATGAAGATACATTTTGGTCGAACGGACACTGGCGCTGGGTACCTATACATATAAGTATACCTCGACCTAATCATTGTGCTGGGGAAAGAACGAGTTGTTTTCTTGTTAGCCGCGGTCGGAAAACATTGATCTTCCTGACAGGGTGTCAAACGCCCACGCCACTATATTATAATAGTGATACGGTGGTGTATGAGTGTGTGTGCGTGTGTTTGTGTACGTTATTACATTATATACATTTCGTGACGTCGGTCGCCTCTGCGTAAATGGAACGAAGACGTATTATAATAGAGGGTTATAAGTACGGGGTCACGTTCTTATAAACATTGGGACATGCCAAATGAATATGAGGAAGAAAGTGGAGGCCATTTAACATCAATCCTCTGCTGTACCTATTTATATATACAGAATATATTGTACGAGCAGCACACTTGTTGTATACAGACGCATGTGTGTACGCGTATAACACAGTTGAAAACAACACGACCGAATGCGTTGAAAACCGCGTACCTACTTCATACCTGCTGCAGCTGAGCTGGTCTTACGATATACAAACATATCGGCTAGGCGCAGGAGTGTCCGCCAAAGTTAACGCACTCAATCAAAATCAAATGTTGTCGCTTGTCGTACGTTTTTAAAGCTATAAAGTATATTAAATTTATTAGATGAGATAAACATTTAAATTTTAAACTAAATATTATACATATTTATAGGTAACTATAAATATATAGCTTTCTCAAGTCTTATTTTGAATAAAATGAATCGTCCTATCAATAATTTAAAATCATAGTTAAATGTGATTTAGAAACCTAATGTATTGTGCACTCGTTTTGCCTAAGTACAAGATAAATTCGATAGAGATATTTTCTAATAATGAATTTTCAAATTTTTAATGCCATATAATCGACAAAACTTGGTTAAACTATGCTAAAATATTGTTTCATATTACTAAGATGTCTATAAACTCATTCCATGGTTGTAGTTGTTTTATTTTTAAAATAAAATAACTAAGACCACAAATAAAATAATTATATTATTAATAATAAATTCATATTAACAAATAACGATATAGGTTTGAGAAACAATATTTAATAATATCATGCAATAACTATATATACGTAATTTTACGAAATGCTTTGCGAACTTTTTATGCAATTTAAAATATATACAAAAAAAAATATATATATAAATATAAATAATGTATAATAATTATATGTATATAATTTTCATCTACATCAATTTTTAAGTAAAATATATTATTACACTGTTCAAAATATAAAAATATAATAAGTACGATAATGCACTCATACTATATTATCGTGATAATACACCAGTCGATATTTTCAATTATATATTTCACATAGATTATTATAATGTGTGTAATGCGTATGTAATTTAAAATTACGTCGACAACGTATAGATACATGTTTTTTATTTGCTAGTAGGTATAGGAAAAAGGCACGCATCGCAACTATAATATATATAAGTAAAAAATATATATTGTACACGATATGTATACCTATTATAATACTCATCGGTATATATGTTTTTCGTTCTATTAGAACCTATAATTTTACCGTGATTAACCCTTTAATCTATTCCTGCCACTCCGAGTGTCGTCATCTGAGGTCCTCCTACCACCAATCTCATTAAATCGTGATCGTATAATAGTCTTCACGACGCCGTCGAAAAGCATAAAATTGTCTTTCCACACAATCCCTCCTTAACCTAACCTCTCGCAGAGTGCCGAAAAATCGTCTTAATTTTAATATATTTAATACAAAAATAATATAAGCGTATAAATAATAAAGTGAGTTTTAGATTTCTAAACAAAAATGTTGCAAACTTACATTTCTGTTGTTTAGTTACTATCGCATAGTTATGATTATAGATATTATGAAATAAATATCTTCATATACTAGCCTGCAGTATTTAAAAATACAAATGTTAGTTACTTATGCCAAATTCATTTTAAATTATATATAGAATTATAATGAATATTTTATTGAAATATGTTTAGAAACCGGTAAATTTAAAAAGCTCACCGAATGAGCTTTTCTAACTTGTTTAATTTCTATCGTTAGTAACTATTAACTATAGGTAGGTGTAATATTCGGATTAACTGCCTATTTATGGAAATATTAACACTAATATTTCCATCTTCATCTCGAGAAGTCTTCTTATTGTCATAATGACTAAATATCAGTTTTTATTATACTATAGCCGTACAGGTAGGTACGTTATCATTTAATAATTTTTATTTTTTGAAGGTATTCATAAAAATAATGTGTAGGTTTTACATAATAGGTACCTATACATACAAGTAAACGCGTTAGAATTGAAATAGTCTTATTAATTGATTAAAGTAGAAGGGCCACCGAAACTAAAAACATGCATACTAAGAACGAATAAATGAATACGTAGCAAATCGAATAATACGACGCCGTTTTAATATATCGAGTAATATACTTAATATATATCAATAAGTAATAACTAATTCTAAATGGTTAATGGTTGTATATATTATTATGTTTTGTTTTTTAAAGCGGTTACTCACCGCAGCGTGTTATATAGGTAGGGATTTCAGTGGCACCAGTCTACATATTATTATTATTATTGGCTTCTAGTATTGAATAACGAACCTCGGCTATATTATACATATGTATAGGAGAACCGAGAGAAGTCCGACAGGCAATCACGGTCGTTAATTTCAGTTATCAGTCAGTTATCATTAGGTTCAACATGTTTCCATTTTAATATTATACATTTTCTTTTATCCTATTAATGATTTAATTTCAGCGATAAAGACACGGCATAAAATAGCGGACATTCATTTCGACCAGTCCATCTTGCCTAAGGACAACACACAAATTCAACGCCAGGTGTGTGTATGTGTGTGTGTGTGTTTACAGTGCTGGCGGTTAATTTATTAAAGAAACAACATTTACATAGAAATGCGAGATAGAAACTACGTAGATAACGTCGCAACCAACTAATACTTAATAAATAATAATATAATATTTTAAATCACCTCTACTTATACTTTATAGTCAGTCAACGTATGAATTATTTATTAAAATTTGCACAGTGCGTAATAATTGCCATAAAAGGTAATATTATAAGAAATACTATTAAAACAAAAAAAATTTAATAATATAATATATTATATGGGTATAGTGAAACGTATATTAAATAAAAAATTACAAGCAACCACAAAGTTATTAGGGTGTTATTTTTACATAACCATAAACAAAGTCGTACAGAAATGTGTAATTTTTTTTTATCTATATATTGCGGACAAAACAAAGATATACCTAAGCAAAAAAAAATACAGTTATAGTAGTTATATAGTTAAAAGATATCAACAAACCGTTTAAAAATCGTGATAATACAACTGATGTAAAAAATATTACAAAGCAAAAAATATTACGAATCTGTACGCATTGGGTAACACATATATATAACTCGAACATTTCTTTGTAAGCACTTACCTATAACAAATTATATAAGTTTATTCATTGCATTTTTTGTTAAAAACCGTCCGCAAATTTTAAAACGGGTTAAATATAATGTAAAAATGTATCAGACAACCGGTTTTCGAGTGTTAGAGAAATATTAAAAACCTTGGATAAATTATGTAATTAATCTGAATTTGAAAAAAATATAAGATACAGCGGGTAAATATTTTTCATTAAATTATTAATAAAATTATACGAGAAATAATTTATTCAAAAATTAATTTATTTTTATTTTTCCATTTTTATTCGTATTAATAATCTGTATGTCTACATTATGTTGTCCAAAAGTATTTGACATTTACAAAATAAGTATATCACAATGATAATCACAGTGTACTTTTTTTTATTGTAAGTTGAATTTTATTACATTCATGGTTGCACCTACACTAAACCTAAATACGTCTTTTATGATTGACGTTGAAATTCGATTAACTCCACGAGCCAAAATGGTTTCAGGCGAATCACGCCTCCCGCTTACTCTTTTACTCAAACATCGATCTAATTTACATACGTGTCAATTAGCATAATGAAATAAAGTAGTTTTAAATAAGTAATAACACATATTATAAACTTGCAGGTACGAACACCGCGTGTCGGAACTTCGACTTAATGACAATATTAATAAAGTTTCTATAGTAAAATCAACGTTATTTTATTTTTCGATCATTTATGTACACCACAAATTCGAATGATCAATAAACAAACTCATAAATTAGCATTAATAATACTAGTTATATTCCTAATATAAATAATTTTCCGTATGCATACGGAATATGTTCCGATTAAACGCGCAAATATATTATAACGTTTACAACATAAAAATATATATTTTTCTTAGCTCCACGTTATTGCACGTAATACATTATTATCATCATAATTTGTAATTTAACGATTATTCTGTAACATAAACAAGTCAGGTACGATATACTAGATATATGTGGTTCGACGGACTCAGCTAACAATCGACAATATAATATTATGAATGTCCAAAACCCATATGTCAATAATGGTTTATTTTTTTAACACAACATAACAATAACATTATAATAGGTTTTTGGTTTATATAAATGCGAAACTAAACATTACCTAAGACTTATATTGCGTTTGAATTTTTCCCCAGGACGATGGCTCCTTTGTCTTAGAATAATAACAATAATGGTAATGGTATAATAATAAACACCGCAATAATATATATGCAAAACGATTTTCGTTATACCCGGTGAACATGAAAGAATGTTTCTAGAGCTCCAGAGAGTAGGGAAATAGGCGTGGTTAATAACCACCAGGCAATTAACATTACATGCATAGGTGTCACTCGTAATTCTTCTAGTTAACTGTATGTAGATTCTCCATTTGCATGCTTTAAGAGCCCCCGCAGCTGTTGCCAGCTTCTATATGCTATTACAATGATGATAACAAATGTATTTTTTTTATTTTTTTTTTTTTTTTTTATATATGATATTATACTCTTTTTATTTCATTCGTCTTCAACCCAAACTTTTCTACGATTTATTTTCAATTAAATATTCAAAACAAATTTTTTTAAAAGTTGATACTTTTATAATAACTCCGTTAAATTATAATTTTTTTTTTACAGTAATTAAAAGAAAGAAATTAAAAATAAGAATCATGTATCATTACTCATTATCCTATACGAACATAAAGATAATACTTTTCCAGTATATGACTATAAAGTGCACTTTATTTCACTTATAGCACATTAAACAAGCACGATATGTTTTTTCTCATTTACTGTATTATGATAAAAATAAATTATTATATTTTAGTTTCTGATAACAATAGTTCTGTTGAATCATTACTAGGTATGCCGTAGGCCTAAAAGTACACAATAACTTCAATACAACATAACTGAATATGTATATCTAATTACTGAATGTACCAAATTTTAGTGACCTAACCTTGCAGTCACTCAATTATAGGCCAATAAGAAAATCATCATAATAAACTTCACCGCCCTAAAGGCACTTATCAAAGTGCTGCAGGTTTCGGAAGTTATCTATACGTCAAGGAAAATTTAGCCAACAATGGACGTTAAATATAATATTATTTTCATTTTACACGTTCATCAGAGTAACAAATAATATCACAATAGAAAATTATGTTAAATGTAAAAAAAAGCATCATACAAATTCCAGAAAGTCTGGAAAATTTAAAAAATAAACTGGAGATACCTAATACCTATCTACTAAATATATTTTATCTTCATATAAAGGAATATTAATTTGTAATTACAAACTCCTTAAGACCATAATAAAATTAACATTTCTTATGTAAATTTGAAATATGTATTGTAAAAATAATATTATTTTAAATATTTTACTAATCGATTTCAATTTTAAATGTGACATAATATCTTTACCAAATAAAGTTTTTCCTTAACTCAATCGTGAACTCGTAGGAGTAACAAAACCCATTTATCATAATATCCTAAAGTTATACAGATCGTCCGTCGGTTGGGTTATGTAGGTGATTTTTATGTTTTTATATTTTTTAAATTTAGTTTCTCAACAAGATTTACAAGGCCCGTGGATAAGACAAGATGGAAAATAACACATATAATCGTAAAGCCAGTCGTAAATTAAAAAAAAATGAATAACATTGGCGGTCCTATGAATATTTTCTCACTCGCCCATGTGTTAGCCCATCGGGTATAAATTAGTATCGACAAATAAAATAGAGTTATTTATGTCCTATGATAATCCATTATAAATCGGTGTACTGTAGATTATTTCAAAACAGCCGACGGACTTTGACGGTTACCAGATACACGGTAGAAATTTAAAAATATTAACACTCAACATTTGTGTAAGCTTTAGTACTTAATCAAAATAAGTAATCATTTTTAATGAACGAATAGCACAATAAATTGAAACTATAGTATTCTCTCCTTACATTATAATTATATTATCTACAATCTATTTACATCTTACGTACACATATTACACTGTAATATATTTAATAAATTAATATTTTTAACAGTATAAAGTATGTTTTCGATAATATAAACATTACCCACGTATACATATAAAACAGTATTAAAATTAGACATTAGTATAATAGTATACTATTCATTATCAATTCGCAACACACGTTACGTATGCCATTGTTTTAGATAAGCCATAAAAGTAAGTTATGTTATCAATTTTGATTTGAAAGTTACTATTATAATCAGATTTTTAAATGTGATTCTGATAGAGATGTTTCACAGTTTCAAATTTACAAAATCAAACGACAAAACCTTCAATATTAACTTTTACTTTTTAAATTAAAAAAAAATATTTAATGATCTATTTAAAATTGATTTTAGTTAGACGAATTTGGTAAAAATAAAATAAAATTATAATTCTCAGTAATGATGAGCATTGTTAAATAATCAATTAAGGCTATATGCAATTTATAATTATTTTTATTAACTCAATTTTTTTTCTTAAACATACACGTTTTAATTCTATTAACTACTACACTACTACACAACTAATAATTATTTATACTCTCTTTTCATATCTATATAGGTAATAGTTGTTTAATATAAAAGTCTTGTAAAAATTGTATATATATATTATATAAAAAATGTTTATTTAACTCTATCTTCCATACCAAACATGAAATTGCACTCATTAAGAAAACTTTAAGTATAGTTAATTTATTATTGTGTGACTAATGTATGTGCCAATAAACATAATTATTCAGTGATGTCAAGATTTTATCAATAAAATAGATATATTATTTTTTTTAATGAATATAATACTTAGGAAAATAAGGCTTTGATTAAAATAAAATAAGAATATTTGATTGTATTTTTTGTTTAACAAATTCTGCTTATATTATTATTTTATATTTTAGTAAAACATAATACTATAATAAATGTTTAATTATTGTTAACTTAAACTTAATTTTATCATATTGAATTTGATTTAATATAATGCATTAAGTAGAAGTGTGTATGACCATAAATGCATTTTTTTAAAGTGTATGAAGATAAATCGTTAATCTGCGGAGGTCTAAAAAAATTAATGTTTCTCATTCACAGAAGTATCCAATTCGGGTGATGAAGACAAACCGTTTACAATCATTCTTTTCCATTTTCCACTAGACGTTAATAATGATAATAATACATTTATGTAATATTCGAAAACAGAAAATATAAATAATTTTATATATGTATGTGTGTGTGTGTGTGTGTGTGTGTGTAAGAGAATGCCGGCCTCGTTCTACGATGTCTTTGTTTCATACGTCACCGACACATTGACCCGGAACGGAAATATGTAAATATATTTTACATTATTATATTATATTTTATTCAAAACGTCATTATTGCCACGGTTCGCTCGAGAAACTCTCCTGAATTTAAGGTTCATTGGAATGTGTCCGTATTAATGTGCGATTTATCAAACATATATACGGAGAAAAGATATCTCTCTTAGTCTGTGACTCCCGGAGTCCAGTGATGGATAGATGAGTGAAGTAATAATACATATGAGACACACGGAATAGATTGCTACAATAATATTACAGTCAGACAGCGGTGTACAATAAATGGACTTAAGTAAAAATATCGTTGTAAATACTTCAAATAAAAATTACAAAACAAATTATAAATGACTAAAGTACACCTCATCGGTCAGTTCTTTGGGAAAAATATTATTTGAATGTCTCAATAAAAAATAGTTAGTATAATATATTCGTCAAACCTATTATTATATACAATTAATACTGAATTGTAAAACGGTATACTATAATAGATGTACAGTGTATCTTTTGATGAATGATATAGCCAGTGGGCTAATAAATTGTTTAAATAAATCGAAAAACAATAATAATTATTGGTAACGTATGAAATTAAATAGCTAAATTACATTATGACCCGCCGTGCGTAAAAATATTTTTAAAAAAATAATTTAAATAACTGTAAACGTTGGTATATGTGTGGAACTATAAGAACGGTTTAGAAATTTTTAAATATTAAATTTTTGTATTGAACAATACAAAACATTCGAAATAATAATTATTGTCTTAGAAACCCCACTTTTTCATGATATATTTTTACACTGGTCGTGAATTGTCTATCATATTATAAATACGCATTAAAGTGCTATACGATCGATAAGACTGTAAAATACTAAAATATATATCAGGAAATATAAGACATTTGGGAGTAGTCTTAATATAATTAGTTAAATAACTCAAAAATTGTATTACATACATATTATTAAACCGAAATGTACCTACCTATAATAATATAAATTTAAAAAATCAATTTTCTTTGTTTTTACGATACAATATATGAGTACTGCATAATATTTGTATGATCTATCTTTATATTGATTTTCAATTGATATTGTGATATAAAATAAGTAACTGACATTCATATACACAGTAAAACTTTGGATCTGAGCGGAGCGATAAGTGTTAATTTTACAACTATGTGTGTTTTATTGTGTCAGGACTCACAGGAAACACTTTTTATAGCAAAAAAATTTTCATTTTCAACTTCAATATAATTTCTAGTAGGAAAGTGAAAACTTGCTGGTACTTTGACGAAGGGTGGTCAAAAGCAAAAAAGTTAGTAAGTGAGTACCACTCTGCTGTACATTAGGTGCCGTATGGATCATTATTATATATATTATAGGAGTGTTAATTTTGAATCCAATGATAGGTATCATTGTTTACGAAAAACGATTCTGAACGGAGATGATTTGTCAGCCTAGGATATAATTTCCAGTGGTTAGTGAAAAAGGTGGTTTATGTTTTAATGGCCTGAATACACCAACATTTAAGTTCTTATATAATTATTGTAAGCTAAACTTATGAAAAATCTTGTATTCAATTCTCAACACTTAGCTACTTTTACAAAAATTTTTATGAATTATACCTACAAAATAATTTGCAAATATTCATGGTTTTGACGAATTTTTGTCAATATTTGAACTTCAAATGCTAATAAAAAAAAAATGTGCCTATGTATTCTAATAATTTTTTTAATCACTATAAGAATAACTTATGAAAAACTTTGTATTAAATTTTCAAGTATTTTGATTGGGCCAAAAAAATTTTATCGACACTTCAAAAAAATTTTTTTTTTTAATTTAAAATTTCAGTTGTCTATAAATAGCTCAAAAAAATTCAAAATATTTTGAAATTTAAATCACGTAAAGAAAACGCGAATCTTAATAACTGGTAAAATTTTCAATTATCTACGACTTATACTTTTTTGAATAATAACAAATATTTAAAATCGTTTAAGGATAAATCGTTATATCGTTACGCTATTTCCTAAAAATTTAAAATTCAAACGCACTTAGAATTTTTGAAAATTTAACTGTATATAGATAACACTGACATAAACATTTTATGAAAATTTCAAGTTTATACAGTGATTAGTTTTTGAATTACAACCATATAAAAAAATCGATTTGTTCGAAAACTAGTTTTGCGTAAAAATTCCTGTTTCTCCTTAATTTTTTTTGGTTTCTCCCGGCGCTTTCGAAAACTATTAGGAATTTCAAAAAATGACCTCCTCAATGCACCAACTAGATTCATTTTACTATCGGAAACCACCCCCAAAGTTTGATATTGAAGCATTATTTCGACACGTTCTCGTGTACACAGACAAAAAAAAAAACACACAACATTGTAAAATCAATACATTCATCGCTCCGCTCAGAATCTAAAAATATAATAATACAAGAATTGTTATGCAAAATACACTTTTTCCTGTCATATGATCAGTTTCTAACTTATATTTTGGTTTCATCATATTAATTTAATACAAAATTATCACTATACCTATTTAAAGAAGAATAAAACAGATACTGGTTTAAATAAAATAAATAAATAATACTGGTTGTCAAAAAATTCAATTTCCCGTACATAGAACTGTAAATACTAACTGTAATCTTATACTTTATAACATTAACGTTATATTGTATGAATTGATATACTCGTACCTATATATCTTATAGTTATAAATTGCTATAAGTTCAGATGATAAAAACTAAATGCGAAATAGTTATATTGAAAAGGTAAAATTGACTTGATTTCAACTTTTTAGGAATAACTCGTTTATTCCCAAAATCAATAAATGTTATTTTTAGACAATGAAAACGTTACGCTTATAACATAAAAATGAGCTATAAATTAAAAAAATATATGTTACTCAAACACTCCTGTGACTAATAATTCTGTTTAATAATCTCGATTTTTATTGTACTTATTGTATTTGCCTGTCTGTATAGTGAACAAACTGTATATTACATGGGTTATGGACTGTACGATGAATATTCTACCAACATATAGAAGTTCTGCGGTAGAATATATATAGGTACCAATTGTCACTGTTAAATAATATTAAAAAACTTATTAGAATAATAGTAAAATTACATCATAACATACTGCGTATCGATACTTGTTTTGTGAACATTAAGCAAAGAAAAAATGCCAAGCTGATGAAAGGATTTAAAATAGGAAAACTGGTTTTCACATAAAATATTTTTGATATGCATTTTATACGTAAATTTTCTTTTAAATATTGCACTCTACATATTTTAAAAATACGCTCTAGAAAGATTATTTGCACATCTTACGTATAGGTTTCGGAAGGTTAAAACGATTATTTTTAACTTAAAACTAACATTTTTTTTCAAACGTTGGTCACAAAAATGTATTATTTATTAATATTTATAATACATATTATATTAAATATTGTACTTCCATCGTAATAAGTATTCGGTGCTACCCCCCTCGGTTTCTTCCGGTATAGATTTACGATTATTTACAATATTTAAAAAACGTATAATGCATATAATACATACAAAGAACATAACGAATGCTGCAGAGGGAAAGATCGAGCTAAAGAGATCGAGTATCGACTGTACACAAAAAGTATCTGACCGCGTTTGTCCTCGCACATATCCGGCAGCCAGGGTATATTATATAAGCACATTCCTCTCCCGACCAAGGTAGAGACTTAGAAACTCACCCAACTACTTGCAGAATATGCTTAATAAAAAAAAAAAAAAACATTATTATCCCACTCAAATTTATGTGCAACGCGTAAACAAATATTTTAATATTTTCGTTTAACTACACTACAAAAATGATTTATGAAACCAGATTATTTCAAAAATGTATAATTGTAAAAAACAAATCGACTTTTAGCGGTTGTAATGAAAACGGCAATAGTGCGAGACACCTTGTGTATAGCAAAGAAAACCAACAGGCCGGGAGAAAATCCAATAATAATAATTATTATTATTATCATCGTTTGGGGATGCGTCTGCGGTTTTTCGAATGATGTAGAGAATAAAATTAACCACACGCGTGTATGAATTGCACAACATTCAACAGGACCTATCTACCTCATACCTGCAGTATAATATACAGTATCCGCCGATTCGGCGCGCGCGACCGGCCACAACATGTGCGTTGCGTGCCGTATACAATGCGACGACGGACCGTGACGAACGGTGATCGCGAAAGCCAAAGGGACCGCCACCGCCGGCAAAAATCGTCGAGAAAATTAGTAACGGCATCGTATCGGCGAAAACATCTGTAAACCGTATACGAATTTCGGCATTTACGATTTATTTTATTTTTTCCAAAAGCGCTATAATAATATAATTGTATTATGTATGAAGAGGTATTGTATACGTTCTGTCGTATATTATGGAATACGGTCTAGCACTCTGGCCTAAAAAAAAATATTTAATACATAGCCTATATAGCTGCTATTGCTATTGCATATAAGTATTATTATTACAAGGTATTACAATATTTATATTAATAATTATTTATTTTAAAACAAAACTACTGTATAATATATGTTAAATTAATTAAATCCGATCATACGACATACATATAGTTTACTGTGCAAGTAATTTTTACAGAAATTTTAAGAATAAAATATGAAAAAAAGTTAATGATATTTTTATTTTAAACTACACATTCATCCAAAAACATTTTTAAGTAAAGTACGTATTGCACTGTGACTTTTAAGACCCCGAAATACAGAAGTACCAATCAAAACTATTTACGCATTTATCAAATATTAAACATGGGTTAGCACGAGTATGAGTACACTGTAGTACTGTACAATGTGTCTAAGAATTTAATAACTATTAAATGTGGACGAACTTTTAAATAAAAATATTTTATAATTTTTGACGGAAATCACCAACAACTTTATAATCTCAGAAAACATTTTAAAACTATGCTGAAAATATCAACTCCGACAGAGTTCTTATCGTCATTGGCGCCAGTCGAAGAAACTTTTTTCAGAAAAACGAATACACGCCAGTCTCCTCATATAGCAGATAAGCGATGGAGGGACAAATCATTGGAAAAGTTTCAACATCAAAAACTATCTATATTGAAAACTCTTCAATGTCTTTACAGTGTCAGATTTCCCGCACCATAGTAAAGAAATACAAAATACTGACGATAACTGGACAGCTAAAACAAATATATTGATTATACTTGCCACTTGGTTAGCTATACTTACTACTGTCTAATTTATAAATAAACAACAATCTTTACTGATCGTTTCAGGCGATTATCGTATCAGATAACCATGTTATTCAAAACGATATGTTTTTTATTTTTTGAAAACGGAACAAATTTTTGTCTCCTATAATACGCACGTTCAATCGTTTATATACCAATACATAAAATTAGAAACTGGTTTTAAAATGTCTCAAATTAACTTTAATGTGAAGTAGTAAATAATTAAATATATAAATAAAAACCGATATTATCTACCTAATTTTTAATATTTAAAATTAAAAGAAACATTCTTTGGCAACAATAGCTTTGCTCCATTTTAAACTGTGCTATAAAAATTCAATATAGGGACAGTAATATTATGTTCATATACTGAAGGATTTCAAAGTACAATATTGTAAAATAAACAAGCTATGTTTTACATGATTAAAAATTTATTAGTAATATACCCTAAAGTTTTCAACAATAGAATTTAAATATTGTAAATAAAAATTATACAGCATTACAGAAATAGATATCCGGAATACAAATTATATATATACTATATAAAGTTCAATATATCATATATTATCATATTATATCACACATAATCACTACAGATAGAAAATTTTAAAACGTATTTATCCATAATATAGATAAAGTTATAATCCAGATATTTGGGGTACATTATTTACAATAAAGTTATTAAAATATTTCATTTAAAAAAAAAACCGGTCCATGAAAAAAAAAACAGTAGTTTTAATAATTGAAACAATAATTTAAATATATAGATATATACTTATTACAAAAAACATACAAACAAATAAAATGATAGTAATTCGAAGTTACAATTATATAAAAATCCAATTAATTCAAAACAAAATATTTATAATTATAGCACCATCTATCTATTTTGCCTACTAATTAAAATGGTAAATAGTTTGTATTATATTCAATATTAATTTTACTTAATATTAATTATACTTTTATGAAAAGATATAATCAACAGTTAAGACTATTACATATAGTAGTAACACACATTATGTTATTATATTTTATTATCCTAATATTAATAATGTTTTTAAAATTGATTTATAAGAAATAAATGACTATTTTTTTATAAAACTGAATGGAAGTAAAATTTAAATATAAAAAGTATTGTGGTGTACTATGATACTATTATATAAAATATACATGAATTTAAAAAATAAATCTAATTTAAAATGTAAATAATATAACTATGAACTATTCATATAAATATATTATATTTATACAAATTTCAATTATTTAAAACTCCCATCCATATAAATAAAGTATAAACTATATTTATTACATTCGGGCAATGGGAGGGATTGAACTGTAACGAGCTTGATTATCCTAGTCATTTTTCATAAATATCTGCTTAAAAAACGTTCCACACGTTTATGTGGTTACGCCTAGTCACGAAAACTGTTGTGGTTAAGACAATACAGATGATAAATAAATATGCTTTAAGCCCTTTTTAAGAACACCGCACAAGATTTGATTCATCAAGGGACTAATTCCTTTATTGTAGATAGTATATTTTTTTCTATACCTACAATTCTTTAAGTAGGTAGATACAATTAAAACTTTAAAAGTATAGACACTCAAAATAGTGTAAAAAATAGATATAATGATATAAAAGTAAAAAAATTGTCGATAAATAAATATCGTAAATTTTTTTAAAACACCATCTCAAAACTAGTAATATTAAACTATCACAAACATGAAGGTTAGTGAAATAAAATATAAATTTATTAAATATATTTAGAAAAGTTTAAATTAATATTTAACGTCATTTATTTACAACACAGTACATTTATTTGTATTTTTTGTAATTAAGTACTTATTTATTGAAAAATTATTAACTACTAATGATAAAATTCAACTCGTTTTAAACATTTTGTATTGATACTATTCAGGCTCTAAATATTCAAATTTAAAGGATAGTTTAACTAACTATGTTAAAAGCTTTAATGATATTTTTAAATATGCTATACTCAATATATTTTCGTTCAATCCATATATAAATAACAAAGCAATTACTTTCCTAGTCGTAAATAAAATATATTTATCGATTATTGCTGAGAACGTTCAAGTTTTATCGTTTTTTTAATATCTATAAGTGTAAAATAATTGTAACTATCAAAAAATAACATAAATTATTATAAACAAAACAATTTACAACAAAATTAAATTTGTTTTATAATATACCTATGATTTGCATTACAGATCATAAAAAACATTTAAAATTGAATTTAAATGGTATATATTATAATCTATTATGCCTTAAGTATTGTATAGATGGTATACTTCGTAGTCAGTAAGATGTATACTTGATATTGTTTTAGTAGTCACTAGTCTGAATCAACATTAATAACAAACGTCAAGATTGGAAGATATTAAAAAAGATTCCATGGAAATAGAGGCAACATGAGTCGACAAAAAAATCAAGACACCGATCGACACGACGATTTAATTAAAGACAATTTTAATTAAACATCGTTTATCAGGCACAACGGATCATATTGATATCCTTTATGTTTTACGCTAATTCATGTTACTTTTAACAGCTGGACATCGAGCGAATATTGTTTCACCTCGGGGAGGATTCTTTTGTTTGCTTTTTTCCGGCTCGACTTAATTAGACCTCCTGACCCGATTTCAATTCAATGAAAGTAAAACAATATAATATATAAGCCCATTACACTTATCTTGTATACAACATTATATTACATACTATCATAATACTATAGTCTATAATACACAATAACTTTCATTCGCAGAATGTTCTATAAAATGTCAGTAGGTACCTACTTTATTAGTTTATTTGCTCCAACTCTTTTTTTTCCTTTTCCCGTTGCCAATTTATTACGAAAACGTGCCCGAATTCTTATTTACAGTAGAGGTACACAGAACATTAAAAAAGCCGCCCACGACTTCCATTAACGTCACATCGTTTGTCACAAATTTAGTACACATCGTCCTGAAAACCCGGAACTCTATTAAATACGTATTTTGGTTTCGGCAAACCCTATCTAAAAGTATATACCTGCGCCAGCATACAAATAGCCAATTTAAACATTTTTTTTCTGGAAGTCTTATACCTATCCTTTTTTTTTTTGTTTTTACTACTTTCTTTTTTTCTTTTTCAGCAATAGTTATACGTTCGTGCCTAAAATAAAAAAAACTTAACTGCGTTTATATTTATTTTTTACTACCACCATTGCATAAAAAAACATAATCCAAAGTATTTGCGCTTTAAAATTTAAAAAACTGTTAAAAGTACGATTTTTAGAGTACTCAATATACTATATTATTACTAATAGTATTCGTCAAAGGGGTACCATTATTACAATCCTCTAATAAAATTACAACAACTTAATACCTATACATATTATATATTTTAAAATCTGTCGGTTCTGGTGTTCTTATATAAAGAGAATTGTTTGCATACAATAGATAGAAAAGATTCAACGATCTTTTTATTTATTGAAAGACATTTTTCCGGTGTAAGGTGACAGACGTAGGTTAGGTTGAGCGGTCTTTTGAGATGTTTAAATCGAAACCTGCACCTTTTATAATTATAGTTAAACACGTTCATCTTTCACGCATAATCATACATTGTCGGTGTCCCTTTATGAAAACCGCGACCCTTTTGAAACCCGAGATGCCGAAAAGTATAAACGCCGCCAGAGTCTGCAAAATCAAGGTGTACGCAAAAGAAATGTCAACATGTCTAATCCAACCGCCCCTATTCATCAGCTATAACAACGACGGTGATACCACACACGTCATATTATATAAAACACTTTACATGGTAATTCCACTAAGACATCTGACAAATTAAGAAGCTGTTTGGAAGCAGTTGGTCACATTTTGCATTTTCCGACAACGAAAATAAATTTTAAAATATGCCAACACAACACGGTGTATATTATAATAATTTTTATTTATAATTCTGTTTTTAAGAACTACTCGATAAAAATTAATAACTCACAGACATTTTAGTTCATAGTTAATCTATCTTACTAAGTATAATAACTTACTATTTATGATTATAATAAGTTACTGTAGATGTCTTTGAGCAAATTTTGTATGATATTTTTCAATTTTCGAAACTACAAAATGCAATAGATGCATAAAAATATATTAAATGTATATAATCGTACATTTTTAATTTTAATTATTTTAACTAACTTTTTTGATGATTTACTCGTATATAATTTGTAATAAATAATGTATAATTTGCAAATATAAAATTGTTGTTTTCGTCTATTTTTATATTTTCATTACCAAAAACCCGAAAAAAAATGAGCCGTGGCGGTCGGATAACTTTATACTTTTGTAATTTTATTTTAGCTTTAAGAAACTATTGTATTCAGCATATAGACAAATATACAAAGTATTCAGTAAAGTAATGATAAAAATACGTAAATGTAGTTACACTTTTTCACATTTTATATAAGTCATAGCTGACAATGATAAAAACTAAAAACCTTGTCATATAAATATATAATCAACGAAAAGAAAATTGAACACAATTAGAATTATTTGATGCTAAAAATGTATAATTTTAATTAGTAATACATCAAATATCAATAAGCTATACATAAGTACGTGGTTGTTTTAATTAGGATATATTATGTACAATATGTTGTACTTAATTTTTACTAATTTTAAATTTTTTCTATTTGTTCAAAATAAAATACAGTGTCAAAACATCAAATTATATACTATACATAATATTGTAATACTACGCCATCTCATGAATATAATCATGAGTTCTTAATCCAAAAGTAGTTTTAGACACATAATTATTGTAGTAAATTATTTTTAATTTTTGTATCTTATTATTTCTTTTCTAATTAAAAGCATTTTACCCGATGATAGTATAGTGTTATTTCGACACAGGATAATAGATCAAAAACATATTAAGCCAGTAAAACAGGTGGGCGTGATCCATTCATACGGTCATCCGACATAAATTAATTTATAGCATAAAAAAATGTTAATTATGATAATTATCACTCAGAAAACTCCTTGTTATAATACATAACGTAATAGAGGTTAAAGATATCTGAGCACACTGAGTACCTGGTGATATCAGTTTTGGACATGACTAAAGTATTTATAAAAGAAAAAACATCAGAATACTTGATAAATGATAGGCCGTTAATCTTTACTCAGCTTTAACCATGATGCACTAGTGTCTACTATCTAAATAATATACAGACAATCACCTAACTTGACCACTTTGTAAATTATGCATTATTATAAAACCGAATGTATTATATCTAACAGTGACGCCTATTTTACAATTGCTAGAAAAGTCAATGGACTTAGTGCAACATTTTTAACTATAAAAGAAAATACAAAGTGTTTATAGTGACTATTACTAGTTGCCAGTAGTTGACATTCGTAAATGTTTGTTGAATTAAATGAATTATCATTTTCATTTTTACATCTTAACGGCTGATGATGTGAAACTATGTATTTCAGTTTTTAAATGACTTAATAAACTGTCGAATAAAATAAATATATATAAATCCATAATAAATCTAAATTCTCAAAGTTAAAGTAATCTCAAATAATTTATAGAAGAAAAACTAGATCATTTGTCATAAAAACACCTTTGAGATGTACAATACAAAATATGAAATACCGTTTTTAAAATAACGTGTATAGAGACAACGTTAAACAATTAGTCAATGTTAAGCTCTTTATTACGTTTCATTAAACAAAAACTTTCTCTATGCGGACCCCCGCTAAGACTGATATGTATATTTACAGTATCGTTTTATAATATATGGTATATGTTATTCAAATACAAAAAACACCTAACAAGATGAAATACATCAAAATAACACAAGTTTAAAAATCCAGATAATTCTTTACCATATAATACACTCATACGTGATTAATAATTTTCGTTAAAATACATTTTAATTAAAAACAAATTACGATAACTATACAAATTTGAAATTATTGAGTGGGCGATACCCAAATTATGCTCCATATGTAATAAACAGTAGAAAATAATCAAAAATATTTCAATTTTAGACTTACCTACCTATGTTGTATTAAAATAAATTAAAATATTATATAACTACGACACTACGTACATTGTACAATAATAAATAATAATTAATTAATAGAATAAAATACACAAATGTACCTCAGTTTTACTAAATAAAAACAAAAGTAATATTCCCAGGGTGACATTTATATGAAACTTTTTTTTTGCATCATCCTTAAATGAACCATGTATAGAAAAGATATTTTAGGATATTTACATAGTTTAAAAATGTTAATAATAAATACGATTTATTTTAAATAATATTAAGTTTTTTATTTTAGATTATTTATTAAATATAGCTGATGATTATACTATTTTACTTTATTAATTTATTGATAAATATTTAATATTTATTCTGAAATGCAAACCGCATCAGGTAAAAACAATTTAAAATTCTTTAAAACGGTTTTCTTATGATTAGAAGAAATTATTATTATTATTATTCAGTCAGTTCAAACTAGTTAAAAAAAACTGCTATTCAATGTGGACAGATGTAATTTTAAGTGCCCAAAGGCGGTTTCTTTTATCTCTTTGTCAACACTGGAAACTGTACACCCAGTTTTTTTTAATTTTTTGCTCGAGGCAAAAACGTCATAATCCTTTTGTAAATGCTCAAATCTAAAAAGGAATAGAACAGCATATGCAATATTCTTTATAACCGACCCCTACAAAAATTAAACTTCAATTGAAAGGCAATTTAAAAATTCTAATAGTTTTTGAATTAAATAATACTAAATAAGAAAAGTATATCATTGTTTCTGAATGAAAAAAATTATTATTATACATATTTTAATCTTAAAAGTATTATTAATACTTATTAACAATAAATAATAATTTTTAATGTTTATAAATTAATCAGATGTATTTAATTAATATAAAGGAACTGAAATGAGTTTAAATGTTGGAACACAACAGGTGTAACTGGTGTAAGTTTAACTTTATATAATATATTCTTTAAAATAAGCATAACACATATGATATAAAAATATACTATTAGTATATTACATATATTATATGCTTAAATCTTAAAATAATTTTTATTTTCACTTCTGTATATTTTAATAAAATGTATTTTAAATGGATCAATCAACTTATCAAAATATTGTGATTTTTCAAATTTAAATTTATTAAAAACATATTTAAAGTTTTCTATAAATTTAAATTCTAATAATAAATAGATCTATCCTATTAATATTTTATACTCATTTTATTTTCGTATATATATATTATTTAGAACAAGTATAAAAAAAAACATTATTAAATATTATTGTACAGTGTGATTCTTTCAATAGTGAACATTAATTTTTATGGTGAATAATGTAAATCGATTGAATTGATTTACTTTAAAGTTTATTGGACATTCTTTTTTCTGAATAGAAAATTTATAACCATTAATTTAAAGTTCAAATTAATTGTGTAATATACCATGAATATTGACAGTGTACCCTTTATATGTTTAATATGTATAATTTAGAATTAAAGTATAATAATAAAAAAGCGGGTAAGTGGGTACCGCTCTGTTGTACATTAGGTGCCGTTTAGATCACTTCAAAAAAAAAATTCTCATGAAAATCGAAAATTTCAGAGGTCTATAATTAACATAAAAAAGTCAACATTTTTTGAATATTCATCTGTATATAGATAACACTAGCATAAACATTTTGTGAAAATTTCAAGTATTTACACTTTACAGTGATTAGTTTTTGAGTTACAACCATATAAAAAAATCGATTTGGTCGAAAACTGGTTTTGCGTAAAACTTCCCATTTTTTTTTTGTTTTTCTCGATTTTTTTGAAAACTGTTAGAAAATGTTTACTTTTTACCTGTAAATGCATCAAGGATATTCATTTTTTCCATCAGAAACCACCCTCGAAGTTTGAAACTAAAGCATTATTTCGACTAGTTATGCTGTACCCAGACACAAAAAAAAACACACATCATTGTAAAATCAATACATTCATCACTCGGTTCAGAATCTAATACACCATAATACACAGTAGTACAGTATCATTACATAGGTACTGTTCAGTGTTCACACATGTTAGTAAAATTAAACAACATAACTTAATATCCTATAATGAATCTAACTGTTCAGAGAGAAATAACAAAAATATTTACAAAAATTCCATATATATTATGATTATTCTTCAAGTTACTTTTCTTCTAGTCATCAATCAATTAAGAAACTTTCTTTGCAGTTAGCACATAACAAAAAAACACAACCATCAGGTGTTATTAATTAACTTTACATACATTGTAAGAAATATTGTAGCCTATGGATGTAATTATAACCAACAATTAAGTAGGTTGTAAATTCTAGATATTGTTTAACGGTTCTTTTATTGATTTATCTTAATACATTTTTGTCTCAAAAATATTATAAGAAAATATGTAAAAACAGTTATATTGTTATAATATAAAATATAAAGTGACAAACTGTATATACTACTTTTATACTAAACTATTCTAACCTTAAATTTGACACATTTGTGAGGAGTTTAAAAAAATATACACATACTTTAAAATTGTGTATAGTTTAACTAAAATATTAAATAACAATTAAATATCACTGACCTGTTAGATGATTTCCAGTAAATTCAAAGTCGTCGTCTTGATCCCAATGTTTTAATGACAGATTATTAAGTGGAGTAGCATTGGCAAACTCTAAATTTGCAAAATGCCAGTCCAAAATTTGACGATCTTTAGTTGATAGATATACATCACTAAAAATAAATCATGTCTTAATTATATTATTTTATATGAAAATAATAAAGCAAAATATAAACTATTAAATAAATTTTAAAAATATATTAATTTAAATATGAAAAAACTATGTTTGACACTTTATGAATAATAATGAATATAACTACCTATAGCTTTGTGATGAAACAATAACAAAAAAAATGCATTTTTTAGTTTAAACTGTTATTACATTTTTAGTGTTGATTGATGAAACACCTGACATTAAATAGTGATGTGACAAATGTAGTGATTGACACATTATAAATAAAGAAACAGGTAAACTAGTTTATCAACTTTTATCCAAAATACTCTAATAAGCTAATTTTATGAAAACGTTTAAACTATTTTACAATTTAGTAATATTAAATTTTAAAATATATTCAATGGAATTCTAATTTTGAATGCAACTATAAAGTTTTTAGGTGCAATATTAATCAGCAGAGCTATAAAAAGCCAAAACATAAATTTGTCTACTCCCTCCCAAAAAGAAGGGTTAAGTACTCATAATTTCTAAAATATTTTACAAGATATTTTGGTATAAATATTTTCCATGATCTAGTGTTATCAATGTTGAGATATGACTGGGATGGTAGGAGGTGAGTTATTTAGTCTATAATGTTCAAAAGACTCAGGTGGTCTGTGTAATATGTTATAATTATTAGCTGTCGAGTTATAAACAATTAAGTTTATAACACTAGTTAAGATCAAGTCATATTTAAACCTGACTACACAGTAGAGTGACTACCCCAGTTTGCCCAGTTAATGTTTTTGAAAATATTTATTTTATTCATTATTATAGAGCTTAAGAAAAATATAGTCAAAGAATTCAACCCTTTAAATAAGTTTATTAAGCTCTGCATATAATCTTAATCAATTTTCAAAGCATCAAAGTTCAAGCAAGTTATTGAGATATTATAGTTGTAACTTAAAACTTTTAAGTTATATAAATACATTATAATATGTATATATAAATTACACTATAATATGTATTAAAATAAATATTAATACAATTTTAAATAAATTATACTAAATAAACTATAAAAAACAAATGTGAGCATTTATGAAAATTGAATATAAATATACCTTGGTGGAGATGCTTCCATTTCCTTTAGTTTTTCTTCAATTTCCTTCTTTTCCTCTATTAATTCATCCCATTGCTACAAAAATATATTATACATAAATGTAAATGTAACCACAAGAATGTCCATTATCTTACTTTATAGCAAATTATTAAATAATTTGCTATAATCTTTTATCATAAAATGATTTAAACTTACTTTAACATTAAGAGCTATTTCTCTTGTAGCAGCAAGGTATGTAAAATGTGCACAATCATTAGTAGATTTTTCTTTGGCGCTCTCTTTTTTTTGTGCAGATAAATCTTTTAAAGTTTCTTCCACTTGAAGTAACTAAATAAAATGATCCCAATTTTGGAGTATAAGTAGAGAAAACATAACAATTATGTTATTATAAAATATACCTTATTATAATTGATTTTCAGTCGTTCTTGTAAAGCTACAACATTTTTCATATATTGAATCAACTTTTCTTTAACGTGTTTCTCTTGTAATCTATTACATACAAAATGTAGAAAATTAATTTTAAACCATAATATTTCAATAAACATTTTAAATTTTAATTATAATGGATTTCCCAAATAAAAATTATAGTAAAAGGTTTAAAAAATAATTGTTAAACATAATTAGGATTTAAAACATGCATAATGATTAATGGTACATTATACTAAAAATAAACTATATATTATAATACCTATTATTATATAGTATGTTTTATAAAGATTTATATTTGTAACTTCAGTATTTAAATAATACAAGTTTTTTTTTTTTTACTCTTTTTGTAGATTTAAATTGTTTAAGTTTTAACAATATAAAAGTAAAAATTTGTAAGAAAACTAATATTGACCAAATCAACAACATAAAATATTTATTTATAATATATCTTACAATATATGAGAAATTAACAAAAAGAACATAATTTTTTCTAGAGTTGAAACTTGGATACATGTGCGTTATCACAACTACCTTCGCCTCGACACGACTACCTTGATGTCGAACGCATGGCGCAGCAAGCGAGTGTCAACACTGTCCCTTAAGCCCTAATTATCCCTAATAGAATTAAAAATAGATTCACTTGCAAAATATAAGATTAGAGTGGGACATGGTGTCTCTATTACCCATAATATGTGGTAGTTGCGATAACGCATATGTGGCCCGCGGTAGTCGCGATAACGCACAAGTACCAAAACTTGAAATCCAATTAATTATAGTTAATCTTTAGTTTTAACAATAATGAAAAAAAATTTTAATGAAATAAAAATAATACAAACTTTATAACCCATTCTAGAGCATGACCAAGTGAAACAGGTTTTCCATCACAGTAATTGAAATCCAATTGATGAGATAAATAACTAGTAGCTTCCAAAAGACGATTAAATTCTTTCTCAACCATTTCATCTTTTTCTTTAGGAACTTGCTATAAAACACAAAATATTGCATTAAAATGTGATTTATTTAATAATTTAATTGATAACCTTTTTACTTACAGTAGAAACCAATGCATTTAGTTTTCCAGGTTCATATAGTGGACATTTTTGACGTATACGATGAAGTTCCATGTTTATTTGTTTAGACAGCACTGTTACTGGATTTCCCCCAAGACCAGTAACTACCATTGCACCCAAATCAGCAACATAACTATTCTTGCGAAAAGTAGCTATGCGTCCACCAACTCGATCCTAAATTAAGTTATCATTTAAACGAAAAATTAAAATTAAATGTATGTTATTATAGTACCCTTGCTTCTAACACTACAACTTCCATTCCAAATTGTTGCATTTGTTGAGCAGCAGCTAGTCCAGCAATACCAGCACCAATAACAATAGCTTTACCCACTTTTTTTACAGGTAGAGGCTAAAAACATAAGTAATTTATTAAACATTTTTTTATTTTATTAAATACTTTTTTAATGTGCCATAACATCAAACCAATGTCATATTTTATCATATTTTTACTTTTAATCTCTTAAATACTCCAAAGTTTATGAATCCATGACGTTCCAAATATGCATAAATCCGTTGGATAAGAACTTTATCAGTATTAAAAGGTGGTTCAATTAATGGCAGTGCAGATTCAAAAAGTAATTGTTGTTTTGGATTATCCAACCATTGTTGTAACTAATAATAAAATAAAATAATGGTAAAAAAAATTGTATTTGAATTCTTCTAGAATTAATACAAATGTTTAAATAATAATAAGTATTAACCAATCGATTGCGAATATGTAAAAAAACTTTCTGAGTTTGTGTTGGACCATGAGCCACATCCGAAAAACAGTAAGCTTCATTTGAAGTCATTTTATCAAAAGGTAGACGACTGTGAAATGCTGCTCCTTCCAAACCTAATAAAAAATAATAATTTATTTTATACCTATATAATATAATAAATTATGTCTTAAATTTATGTTTCTTAACATATATATATATATATATATTATGAAATATAAAAATTTATTCAATTTTTGCATTGGAACCAAATTTTAAAGTTTTACCATTTTCAAGTTGGATAATAAATAAATATCACCTGAAGATAAAAATTTGAATTCAAAATTCAAATATTTTTAAATTTATCATAAATCATTAAATAATATAACATTGTTTGATAATTAACAAATTTGTTTTACCTGTTGGATCATCTTGTTCAGAATCCAATTCAAAATCATTCTCCTCTTTCATTGGTGTTGCATTATCCTCAGATACATTATTGTCTGGAGCACTATCAGTCACATTGGGAGAAGCATCATCTTCATTAGGTACACCTGAATTCAACTAATAAACAAAGCTTATGGTAATTAACAATGCTCTTAACAAAAACCAAATATTTTAACTTACTCTAATTCGCTTACGACGATTAATCAATGCACTCATAGTTATTACTTTAGATATAATATCTACTGAGTTCACAATTATATAATAATATGACTGAACTGATTGAAGGTACAGGTATATTATAAATTCTAAACAAAAAAAAAGGAAAATAAAATAATTAGGTTGGTGTAAGTTTTAAAATAGTTACTAATTTAAATTACAGACATCATTTGTCAGTACTTTTTAATTAAGTTTTTTGAGAAAATAGTATACTTAAATATATGTTCAAAAAAAACACTCACCAAGAATTATTCGATAAATTATCAACTTAAAGAACAATTTCCTTGAAGAATCTGTTAATAGGAATACAGTAAAACGATGAGTAAATTCAAATTTCAAATTCGATTCGAATGAAATGAAACAAAACTACAAAACGTTCAAAACATCTGCCGCAGATAATCAAAACCACAGCTGCAGAGATTGAGTTTGGCGCTCATTATGATAATGATAACAAAATACCGGGAAGATCAAAATCCGTCTTGGTAACTTGATTTCTAAAATAACTAAAATAATTTTATAATAATCAAAAAAACTTCAAAAATCATTACTCGTGCAATTAATATATCTAATAAGTAATAATTACTCCTCACAATATTACATTTCTTTTCCGTAAACTCATTTAATCAATAGATAATTGTTCGTAATCTCAAACCTTTTGGCGGGTAACTTAAAAATGTTTACTTTTCATCAATTTTTTTTTGTTAGATCCTTCCATATAATTATAATCATTAGAAATAATTTCTCTTAGAATTTACACCACATTTACAAAGATTTACTTTTTAGATAATTCAAACAAATTTAGAAATTATAATATCACAAAATAACAATAGTACGGCCTCAGAACCACGATTTAAGATACCTAGTATCGTGCTCAGAACAAACGGCGGCTTGCAGCTGCAGCTACTGCACACCACTTGATTATAGTCACTATACAGCAGGGGTGGCGAACCTATGGCACGCGTGCCAGAGGTGACACGTTGGTCAAATTTCAATGACACGCGAAAAATTAAAATTATAAAAAATTATGCTATTTATCATGACAAAATAAATTTATTTTGTCATGCTATTTATAAATTATGTTTAAAAATTATAATATTCCTATTTTTATCCTTAGAAAATATTATTTCCTCTGGGCACGTGAAAATTTTTTAAAACCTTAATTTGAAAAATTTGGCACTTGACCCAAAAAAGGTTTGCAAATCGCAACCCCTGCTATACAGTAATGATGTATACACACGATATACACAGGTGATAAGCACGGCTATAGATATATAGTATCTATAGCCATGGTGATAAGTTTGATTATGTGATATCACTGTTTAAAATTTTAATGATAACGCCTTGATAAATGTTAGGTTATTTTGTATATAACTATCAAAAACGTGTTTGAATGTCGATTTACAAGAAACTTTAAGCTGATAGTATGAACTACGACGAGTTCAACGTTATGTTATACTGAATAATGAATATTATACCGTTATGGTAAGAGAGTCTAAATATTCTATTTATTATTTTTCAATACAATATTTTCTTAACATCGCAAGATTTAAATATCATTCAATAAATATCTTTAAGCAGTAAGTAAAATAAAAATTATTTTTATTATTAGTGATATTGTCTGATTGTGAAACTAGGTATATTATAAATTAATAATTATTATAGTAATAATACTCAATAGGTATCTGGTACCTAATTTATTCTAATTACGTTTTTAATTCTATTAATTGAAAATCATTTACAGATAATCTTTTCAAATGTCCATTTATCACGACGAAGTTGAAATAGAAGATTTTGAATATGATGAAGACGATGAAATGTATTATTATCCATGTCCATGTGGAGATCGTTTTCAAATAACAAAAGTAAAAAAAATTTCTATAAGTATTGCATATTTATTATTGAATATTTTATAAACAATACATAAGCTAAACTAATAAGTCAATTCAATATTTTCCTTATGATGTTATGCTTATTTGATCAAAATACTATGTTGTTGGTTTGGCTTATACATTGTTATTTTTCTATAATTTATAGAAAGTTGTAACAGTTTTACACCAATATGTTTTCAGCACACTCTCTCATCACTATATTTGATATTATTTGGGCAATAGAGCTGATCTTACAATGTCCAGTTAAGTGTCCGTTAACAGTTAACCAGCGGTTAGCAGATTTTAATTTCTCTAATGTTATCGGGAACTTAACCGAACCTATTAAAAACGCCCCTTAATTTGTAATGTTGTCAAACTCTAAATAAAATACTTTACACAGCTGATGTTTTTAACCGAAAAAAAAAAAGTTAACTTAAAATTTGTTCATTCCTATAAATGTTTATAAACTATTTTTTTTCTATTTTGAATCAACAATTGATTTATTAATATTTTATATAATTACACAATAAATCATACTCTATTTTAATTAATAAAAGTAGTTGATTGACAATTTGTATACAGGAATTACAACAAAATAGGCATATCCCGTATACATGGTAACTCGGTTGTGATGATATAGAGTTGTTTCCTAACTTAAAGTTCTTTTCGATATTCTTGTAGGTGCTTCAATTATTTAATTTTTATTATTTAAATTACTGAAAATATTATTAATCCATCTTAAATGTTTACCATTTATATTTTTCTGTTAATATATACAGTCGTTGCCTGATAAATTAAGGCGGCGGCGCTTTTCAGTAGGTGTATCTCAAACTAGTCGAGATGTGTAAAATCTATTTATAAAAATATATATATATTAATACATTATCGGTAGTAACATTGAAATACAGAGAAGCCAAGCCGCTACCTTCACAATTTATCTGGCAACGACTGTAATAATATATTAGTATACATTTCTCAATGTTATTTAATATATTATAATTTACTTAAGATTATTATTTTTTAGGAAGAATTAGAATCTGGAGAAACTGATGCTACTTGCCCTAGTTGTTCTTTGGTTGTAAAAGTTATTTATGACCCTGTAAGTATATGTTTATGTTTTATAGAAGTTATCAAAATAATGAAAATATAATTATTTTTAGATATTGCATTCTAATTTTTACTATGTTTTGTTAACAAAAAAATGTTAATCAATATTTCTTAGTTTTCTTAATTATATCATTTTCTAGCTGTAGGAATCAAAGTTAAACATTTCTATAACCTAATGTATTTATTACCATTTTTTTATTTTCAGGAAACTTTACCACATAAACAAATTATATCAACTACAAATAAAAGCTTAGAAAAGTGTTAATTTAATGGCTGGTGCATCAAGGGGGAAGAGAGGAGGACGTGGAGGTGGTAATAATGTTGGTCGTCCCCATATATCCATTGGTACTGACAAATTAGAAGTAGACGACCCACTTGATTTTAAAGCCCCAGAACTCTTTCCGCCTTTGAGAGCAACAGTTACTGAAATTGAAGAAGACAGTGAAGATGATGACCTGATATCTTTTGAAAAGAAGTTAGCCAAGCACTTTAATAATGCTGCATCATTTATTTCTAAAGAAGAGTTTACAACTCCTTGGTCTTACCTTAAATCTATAGAAAATCATAACTACTTTCCACCATCTTTGTTACCGAAAAAAAAAAAAAGTTCACAAGATGAAAAACCATTAACTGATAAACAATGGATGGAAAATTTAAAATCTGAGATTACTAATCATGATTATTTGTCATTGCAAGAAATTGTTTCTGCTAAAAAAAACAAAATTGATGATTTCCTTTGTCCTGCTAATAAAAAGAAAACAAAAACTGAAAATCCTACAACATCATTGTTAATTAATGAAAGCCTTGTCAAAGAACTTGATGAAGAAGAAGATATTGATGTTGAAGACAATGAAGAGCCAAAAAAGAAAGAAGACGAAGATAAAGATGAGCAGCCTAAAGACATCGAGGAAGAATTTGAAAGTGATGTAGATGATGAATTAGATGATGGTACAGATTACAATAAAAATTATTTTGATAATGGTGAAGGATATCTAGATGATGATGATGATGGTCTGGACGATAATGATGCAATTTATTAATTATTGTAAATAATATTTTCAATACAAGTTAATGCTTGAGTTGTCTTTTTATTATAGTATTTAGTTACCGAATATAAAAACTATTTTTCTATTATATATTTGGTTGGCTAAATTTTTCATCAAATCAGGCTGTGGATTAAATTGCTTATGTAATTTATCCAAAACTTAATTCCACTATAATAATTTTTTTTTTTTTTTTAATTCATAACTAATACTAATTTATATTTAAATATGATTTACTATAATTGATTTGATTGTATTAATATTTTGTATAAATAAAAATCTTTAAATAATATTTCTCAAGTAACTTTTATTTATATTTTTTTCTACAGTTTGTGCTATCAACAAACAATATTTATACGTTTTAGTTTTTACATTATCATTTCCGTCTGTGATTGAATTTAATATTATAATACTTTTTACAAAGCTATGTTATGGGAAGAGGCAATAAGGGCATTTGCTCCTGGGTACCGTTTGTAAAAGTAAGGGAAGCCTTTATCTACTCTTAAAATGCTACCTGTGGTCCTGAAAACCAAATATGTTATAATTCTCTAAATAATATAACATGAATAGTGGACACCGTGGTATGAACAACTACAATTAAATAAAGTAATATTATGTGTCAATCTAATGGTTAGATTCTAACCATTATTAACTTGACTGACGACTATAGCAGACACAGATCCAAGGGGCCATGCCTTCCTCCCCTGTAGACTGGTGAATTGAAAAAACATTCTATTTTCGTCAGCTGATATAATGCATTGTTTTGCAGATAGCATTTTTAACGAAATTTTTTTCAATATTTACCCCCCCCCTCCGTAAATATGTTATGGGTAAGTAAAGGAAGTTTTTTTGCTAAGAGCTACTTTAACACTTTTTTCTTATTTATGAAAATTTTGTTTTATATAATATGTCATAGTATAAAAACCCGATATCTTTACCAATAAATGTGTGATATTTTTTTTCCTTTGCTTTATATTCGTATATAAAAATAATTATTATTATTGAACTCGGTGTCACTTGCATGACGTTTCCGATCGTAGCTACTTGCACGTGGACTTATTTTCCGCATTTATTAAAATATTTATATACCTACCTAATAAAATTACCACATGGCACATAATATAATAAACTTTAAATCTTTAAATATAAATTATTATGTATTTGTTGATATAAGCAATAGATACAAAATGTCTTTCATATTATTAAAAAATTAAATTATAAATAAAAACCAAATTAATGTAAATAGATATAATATTATGTTGTTTCAATATTCTGAAGCATTATCTTTTGAAACATCGTCCTCAGTGGCCAGCACGATTTAAGATATATCTTTAATCGTGGTGGCCAGTGCATGAATGCATGATTGGTAGTACCTATCTAATAAAATGTTCACCACAGATAAAAATTTTACCTGCACATAAAGTTAAGGGTGATTTATATTTATCAAATACCAATATTAGATTAAACTAAGGCTAATTCCCTAAGGTTATTCAAAATATAACATTTATGAAGATGAGTCGTGTTTAATTAGTAGGTATTTTAAAATGTATTTTGTTCATCACAAACTTCAACTTTTCGGAGTAGAGTTATTCTATAATTGTATTTATGTTTTCTTTAATAAATAATATGTTTTTTATTGATTTTAAATAACAATTAACTGTAAAGATTTATTATTATTATTATTATTATTATTAGTTAACAGGTAAATGAAATTAATAAAGAATATACATGGGAACTATGATAGCACCCTATCATAATGTATAATAAATTTAAATTGTATCAATATGACTACAACATATTATGCAAAATGCAAATTAGAGATAATTATATTATAATGTAATAATGTATAACTATATCTATAATCAGTATAGCTATATCATTAAGGTTACGTAATACTGTAATAGATTAAATTCATATTAGTTTAGTATGATTACTATAGTGAGTGTAATCAACTTAACTTGTTTTAGCTTTACATTAGGTAAGGATCCTTATAATTTGGAATTTCGCTGTACTCTGGCACTCTGAGGAGATTCATAATTTATTAAGCTTCTGTTTGAAAATATTATTTATTACTTATTCTATTTTTTAATGGAATAAAATAATATTATCATTAATATTATTAAAAAATGTGTATAAAAATTAGTAGGTACATACTAAAGAGGTAGATAGGCAATATAAATACGACAAACATCCAAAAATGATTGGAAATTAGAATATCATCCACGATTTTATTTTATATTATTGGTATAATATAATATTATTTATTCTATTATACACTATAAATTGACATAGGTACCTATTCTACAGGTTCGGTTTCAAAAGATTTCCAAAACGAGTTTCTACGTTTATAATTATATAATTATACAACAAGTTCGATGCAAAAAAAAAAAACATCATTGTCAACCAGTACTTTAGCTGTATGTATAGGTACGTTTAGATACACGCTATAACGTAGACTCCTCTTCCATAATTTAAACCGTTCAAAAAATTATTTTTATAAACATTATATAAGCAAAAGTAACTAAATTTACTGGATTTTTCAATTAGTCCTATACCATAAAAATACATAGATAAGCAAATTTAGTTGGCCAACATATTATTATAGCACGAGGCACCTATTATACCTATACAGTATTAAAATACATTGAGTACAGAGATATAAAGATAGATTTATAAGTCATTATAATATTATAAGTACGATTAAATATATGATTAATTGATTAATATACATATCGCATAGATGTATACAGAGTGATACTTGTAACTTTGAACGTTTGAACACTAACTCAATACCATTTGAGTAGATACTTCTTATTGTCTCTTAACAGTTTATCATTTATGCTTGTAAATATTTATTCATTCAATATTTAGATATTGTAGTATAAATTATAAACAGGTATTGATATTTGAAATCTTTAGTATATAACGTCTATAAGCAATACAAAAATTAATTTTATTTAGACCTCAGATTAAAATCAAATAATAAATGTACCTACCTATACATATAAGTAGTATATTAAGTACTTATATATAATATCAGGCACGGATCCGAGGGGCCATGACACCCCCCCCCCCCCNCCCGTAGACTGGTGAATTGAAAAAAGGTCTATTTACGTTAATTAATTTTTCACATTATATTGTCTTCCCAATAGCGTTTTTGGCGAAATTATATTCAAGATGCCCCTAACCCCCCGTAAATATGTTCTGAATCTGCGTCTGTATAATATAGATAGTTAAATATACTGTATAATAGGTATGTTGTGATTTGAAAATCAAAAGTTAATTGTGATTTTCCATTAACAAATATTAGAGTGAAAAGAAGAGTTCAGTCAGTTCGTATATTGTATACTATTCTATTTAACAATAGTACTGACAGTACTGTGAGTATTGTGTTTGTATACATAGAGACAGTAGGTATCCTATGGATTATGGATATCAACGCTGCAGCCTGAAATACCTATTTCTAGAGAGTCTACCTATTTCTTTTCGGATTGTAACAAAAATATTACAATAATATTACGCTTTATATGTAATTCATTATGACTTTTTTATGAGTACCTATGTTAAAAATATGACGATTGACGACTATGAAAAATCATATTAATTTTTGTACATAAAAGATAAGTCAAACTTAAACGATGGATTTTCTATAAAGAAACCAACAAAAAAAATCATATAAATATATATTTTATTACACATTTTATGAGATCTAATCCTATTGAAGCAGAACATAAGTATTATACATATTTGATAAGATATAAATGACAAATTCAAACTTTCTATATTTATATACGATACTACGAGTAATGGGTATATAATATTAATCATTGTGTTTTTATTTACGTACGCAATCATATTACACAATTTATATAGCAAGTGTTTTAAAACTATGGTATAACTATGATAAAGTACCTATATCATTTTTTTTTTTTTTTTTTTATAAAGTGAGATTTCTGGTCACTAAATTACAACTTTTTTGCCACAGATTAAAAATGCACAAATGGACACCTGATGAAATTAGTAAAGGACCAATCAACAAACGATAACTTCAAAGTTCAAATGGATTTGCCGAGAAAAATTTAGCAGAAAAAAAAACATGCAACTATAGGTAAATAAAAAAATATTATTATTATTATTATTAATATTATAAGTCTATAGCTAGAGTATAAACGCATTGCAATTTTAAATTACATATATAAATTTTTGTAACTATCACAACAATTGTTAATCTATTTTATTTAATAAAAATATTCAGGATCTATGTGAAATTGTGAAAATAGACAACAAGTTGTTATTTACAAAAACAATTTCCAAATGCGCACATTATAGGTCGTTGAATGATATGTAAGCAAGGTACACGTACTTTATCTAGGTACCATCTATTTTCTATACCTAAGGGGGGGGGGTTAAATGTCATTTTATTTTTATTTTTATTTAGTATTAACATTATCAAATAGAAAATGCATAAATAAAAATTGTATTTTTATATAAAGTATTTTTTTTTATTTATGTAACTAAATTATCAGATTACATAATTCTTAATTGTATGTGTTAAACAGTTAAGTATGACTGGACTTAGTTTGGAGGGGAGGGATCGGGATATCTCAGTCACTTAAATCCTGGATTTGTTCATGTTATGTATATAGTTCATTACCCCAATAAATAAGTCAGAGGACAGAGGTGGTTACTGGTTTTACTGAGTTGAGTGAAACCCGATGAATGGGTCATCTCCCTTGACATGTACCTACATATTTTGTAAAAGAAAAAGATATCCTATTACTGTTGTGTAATTTTTTTTATTATTTTTATTATTTTTTTTATTTTTTTCTTTAATTTCCTTTATTTTTGCGTTATTACAAAGTGGCGCCCAACAGAAGTTCAGTTTATTTTTTCAAATAAACTGAGAACTGATCAAGTGTACTTTAGTAAAATACTAGCTTA
>VUJU01000252.1:7596-61027 GCA_009835225.1 Aphis craccivora
TTAAAAAAAAAGTTATAGATACTTGAAAATTTCACAAACTATTTAGATTTTTATTTTCTTTACATACTTTTATTATTAGTATAATTATTTTTGTATAAATGTCGATAAAATGACTTTGGCTGAGTCAAAATACTTGAAAATTTAATACAAACTTTCTCATGAGCTAGTTTTATAGTAATTAAAAAATTATAAGAATTCATATGCACAATTTTAGTTTTAGCGTTTGAAGTTGAAATATTTACAACAATTTGTTAAATCATGAGTATTTGCAAATTATTTTGTAGTTTAAATGTATAAAAAAATTTTGTAGTAGTAGCTAAGAATTCAAAATTGAAAATAAGATTTTCCATAAGATTGGCTTTTAATGTAATAAAAGAAGTTGAGATTTGGCCAATTAAACAGAAATTACCTTAAGGTTAAATTTTTATGAAATCTAAAACTCACGCGTAAAATAACGATTTATTATCGAGTAATTTTAGATTTTTGTTATAGCTAAAAATTACTTGTCGTAAAAACTTGAAACATACACCCATTGGAAAATATATCCTAGACTGACAAATAATCTTCGTTCTGAATCTTTTCGTGTACAATGATACCTATCATTGCATTCAAATTTAACACATAAATAATGGTGACCTACTGTTCAGCAGAGCATTTCTTACTTGACAATCATTTTTATTTTTATCTTATACTAGTGTTATATATATTTTATATTTTTTTAGTATTTAAAAAAAAATGCATTTTACCAATGTGTTTTATTTCAAAAAATAAGAAGGTACATATAATTATGGCTTCAAATGAACGAATTTTTTCTTCACCAAGTCTTATATTATATCAAATATAGAAGATAAGCACTTAAATGACTTATTGGTGGGGTCAATGTTTAAAAAAACTATGCTAATAAAATTAACCTAAACGATGCTCTATAGATATATTTTCAAAATTTAAATAAGTACTAAATGTATGTTATTTTATCATAATAAATGTTTTTTATTTGTTCAACTCTATGGTATTTTATTTAATTGAGATTAAGTTGTTAAATTTAAATAATAAGTGGTAAAGTTTAGAAATATGAATTAAGTGGACTGTATATGGTGCCATTATGTGTAAGGTTACCCGTAAAATTAATTTTAGCTTTTATAAAGCTAGCTATATATTTTGAGTACAGGGAGAAAAAAATGTGTAGATTAGATTTAGATAGGTATATTATATAGGTGTTTTATACTTATGAATTTATGTACCAAGCGTTAACACATGGTGGCCTATAACTGGAAACTGGTAACCTCAAAACAAATATAAATATATTAAAAGTAAATAAATTTAGATAAAAATAGTAACAATAAAATTATGGTATTTTAAAACTAATATTATAAGCCATATATTCTATTGATTTTTTCCTCATTTGACCTAGGTTGAAATTACCTTTTGAAACTTCTAAATCATATAATATGTATTTTAAAATATAAACTTATGCACACAAAATTTTATATGCAAATGCACTAAAAAGTATTGGATCATTGATATGTACTATTAGTATTTGTGATATCACACAAAAATAAATATAGTAGGTACCTTTATTATTAATTCATTGTTTTTGTTTTGCACTAGGTTTGAATTTAAATTACAAATCGACAATTTTTATTGAAATTAGTCTATATTATCTCTATAACAAACACGCAATTTAATTTATCAAAGAATTAATAACCTTCATTCACAAAAAATAAAAATAAAAATATTAACTGAAGTGTGATTTTTGAACTTATAAATTATAAAATATTCAAAAATATGATTTATAAATGTTGAGTATTTGATCATAACGTTATGAATAGTATTTGGTAGGCACTTACTTATCATAAGATAAAATTAATGAGGGAAAATATGAAAATGTATGAAAGCCTATGCTATACTTTCTATGCAGTATTACCTATAATAGGTTATCTTATAATACTCATTTTTAATTAAAAATCATATTTTTTATAAAATAAAAACTTTATTTTAAATAATTAAAATTTATATAAATACAGCACAATAAGTTGTTGATTTACAAGAATATCATTATGTGTGATATGAAAAGAATTCTTTTAGTTGATAAGATTGACAGTTATGTTTATTGGATGATCAGATCCCGCATTAAGTCTTTGAGTTCTCCGTATAAAATTCTAGAAAGTGTACTCGATCCAACTACTTTAATACTCGATCAAAATTCAATAAATAACCGTAAATATTTGTAGAAAAACTTTAGAATAAAAATAAATAAGAAGCTTAAAAAAAATAAACACTTAAAATATTGTAATTATACAAAATAGTATTAATTATAAGTTTTTTAAGAGTTATTTATGTAACTTTTTTATTATTGTTTTCTTTTTTAAGTTATTTAATTTCTGCAAATGAAAATAATTCTGAAAAATAATTATTATATTAAGCATGTTCTACAAAAATGTTATATACCTACTCTAAATTAAATACTAAATACAAATTATGGGGGCCACGGGCAGGTTAAAATTTGTTCTTGAGAAGTATCCTGCCCATGTGCCGTAGTTTAAAGACCCCTGAATTAATCTAAGAACCTGTATGACTTTAAAATAATTATTTGTTTAGAATAAATAACTTTATTTTATAAAAACTTATTTATATATTGGTTTTATTGATGATTCACCAAGCATGGTAAGCCCTTTTTCTTCAAATATAATGTAGTTATTAAAATATATACTTAACATCACCTCATTTTCAAACTTTTAACATTTTTTGTAATTCTTAAGAAGTGCCTTACAGAAATACAAATTTCTGTTTTTTGAATGAAAACTACCATTTTCTACTATAAGTGGTTTAGTAAGTAGTTTACTTTGATTCACAAAACATTTTTATAAACATCGATCTACCAAACTCATAATTCAAATTTATAAATATAAATTATAATTTATAAAACAAAGACAAATTATATTAAACACTAGATAGTATATTAAATCTATTCTACATTTCTGTGAAATCAAAAACAAGAATTTAAATAAACTTATTAACAAAAATAAATTATGTTTTATGAATCACACTCTATATGAATATTTATATGATTTCCATACAATAGTGTTGTGTTAATGATGTATTAAAATAAATTCTTTTAAATATGATGAAAAAGTAATAATTGAACACATTTTATTGGATAATTTAAAACTAATGTAATTATTATACTTATTATTAAAAAGCTCTCGGAAACAATGTGGAACCCTTTATTCGAGTAATATTTTTACTTTTTTAGTGTAGATGATACCATTTATTTTTAAACTTATACATTTTATTTATCCAAAACCGATTCCTAAAGGAATTTTGATATAATAAACACAATAATTATTAAAACAGAGGAAATCGATAAGAATATACAATTTTAAAAATATACATAAAAAAAAAATACTTATCTACATTCTACAATCATAATTGTTACCCGCTAACATAAGACGTATTTATGACATCCCACTGGTAGTATATATATTTTTTTGATTTTATTCAACTTCAAAATTCATACACACTGTCATATTTGGTATTTTTTTTGAGTCCATACAATTGTTGCGCTGCACGTTTTTGTTCAATTTATCAGCAGATCCTCTGACTTGTTCTGTAATCTTGATGCATTGTGCCCGGTCGACGGTGAATATAAAACAGGAACGTTACAAAATAAAAACATAAATAATCTGTAACCCTTCGTGACCCTGCCAGACAAATCACAATAATGTTTTTTGCACTAAAATTATTATTATTATTCATTATTGTTATGCTTGTTATTATTTGTGTTTAATAAAGTTTCATTCCAAATTACAAATTTCTAGTGAGGCTTAGATAAACTATTGCCATATAAAATATATAGATGTGTAATACAATGTCGAGTCAACAATTGATATAAAATTATAAAAGGTTGATCTTTCGCATTTGAAATAATTATAGGTAAAAAAAAAAATGAAAAATAAGTGAATAACATGTATAAATGTATATTATTTATGATGGTAAATTCAAAATATAAATATAAAAAAATGGTTTTTAAAAATTATAGGCTTATAAAATGTATTATATATTTAATTATATGATGCAACGGTTAAATTTTTAACTTTAAAGAATTTATTTAAATGATAAAAAGCTTCCCAATTATGTTCAAATGCATTATGGTGAAATGAAAATAATCGATTATTGTCAATTAATATAATGTATATTTATTAAAATGTGTGTATTAAAAAGTAAATACATTAAATAAAATGTCAGGGAAATGTGTTACTGTCAAATAGATTTTGTATTTTATTGCTTAAAATTTGGAGTGAAAAAAAATATTTTATATTCAAATGAATAATATATTTATTTTAATATTTAATAATATAATATACTTTAACAAATTAATACATTTTTCAATATGTTTAGTAAATAATCAATAAGCAATGCTTATAGGTACTCAAACCTACCATAAAGAAATTGCTTTCGTTTACAAGAGAGTAGAAGATTTAAGTGAAAAATTATAGTCCTATACTGATTACCTATATTATAGAAAATAATGTATCAATAGTTTATGGAAATTTTAGGAATAAGTTAAATATTTATACAACATATATTTATAAAAAGGTACATTTTTTATACTTATGTAGCCGTATTGCATGTGTGTTATTCGTATACACGTATAGCTTCGTCATTTTAAAAAAAATTTAAAAAATCAAGTTATACTAAAACAAATAATAGTAAAATATAAGTACCTAGAAATATTATACATTATTCATGTTATATATTTTTATTAAACAATTTTATTTGTTTAAATTCATTTCTATTATTAATATTAATATGTGATGACCTAATGACCTATGGCTATGTGCATGTACTAGGGACTGATTTACATTTCTTATCGATTGGTACTAGAAGTATTTATTTATTTGAATTTTATACCAACCGCATTTCCATAGGTAGATTTATTATAATTTCAGTCGTAAAAATACGAGACTATTATTGATTTTGCGTTTAAATAAATTGCTTGCATACGAATATAAGTATTACAATTCTTTACGAAGAAGTTGATTATGCGTATGTAAAATGAGTAAGTCGTTAATGAAATCGATCACAATATTTGTGTGATTTACAATATATATATATATATATATAACCTAATATCTATAGTTTTAACTTTTATAAATAAATACATGTATAGTATATATTATATATATTAGGTATATAATTCTTCAAACATAAGTAGAGAAAATTTATTGCTAATATTATATGCGATTTTCAATGATATGATATTTTAGATAAAATGGCGATTTGTCGGTGGTTGTCGATACGGGGAAGTTTATATTGTTTCTTCATTGTTTTTGAAGATATTTTGTCAACTACCCATACACACTGCACTTATGAGACTTATCATGAGACTAGTATTACATTCGCCAATAAAAACACATCATTCATACATATTTAATTCATTATTCATATATCTATGAGTTTGTAGCGTCAACTATCTAAGCTCAGTAAGCATTTCAATTAATGTACCTATGTATAAATATTGTTTTAAGAGTTATTGAAAAATACGGGTTACTCACTCACGCACACGTATTCACTCGTAAGTTATGTGCACAGTGTGTTATTAACTTGTAAAACTTGCGTCCTAGCTTATAATTATATGTTCTATGGCTCAACAATTATTAAGCAGAATTAACGAGCAAATAGAAGATAAATAAATTTGAAAAAATAATTGGCACCTAGTTCTATATGTTAAACACAAAAACACTGCAAAAGAAAAATTACATTGTATAATGGAACTTAAAATATTATATCATTATACAAGCACACAGCTGCATTAAAGCATTTTATCGGCTTATGATAATTACCATTCAATTAAACGAACCGTTGTATCATATCATTGTTTGTTCAAGTGCTGTAGATTGATTTATGTACTATGAAATGCATATCACAATATTGGAAAGCATTCTGTTGTATGGCGTCAAACGGTTTAGTGTAAAAACCATGCAGCTAACAATACGAGTATTGTTATTAAGCGCAACGATTTTTGGGTATTTAAAACTAACATTTGCGTTGCATTTAAATTTACAGAAACCCGACACAGTTTTGATAAGTGTGCCATTCGACCAATTGCAAAGTATTAAATGGCTAGAAAATCCTAATTATATGAAGTCGACATGTGGGACATACAAAGCTTATAACACCGACACGATAGAAAAAGTATAATAACATAATATTGTTTACATTATTATCTAATGTATTTAAGTAATAAACTCATCTACACAAAGTATGCAAGAATCTAGATAGTTGATTGAAAAAGTTTATTTGTTTAAGGTTGTCGGCAGATGGTATACCATTTACATGTCAAAAATTCCATCAACCACGGATCATTGTAGTCAATTTACAAGTGAATATTGTGTACTCATTTCATTGTTAAAAACTATGATAAATTTAATAACTGATGAAACTATGTTGAGAATTAAATTATAGTTGAAAACATATTAATATGACTGACTTGTATTTAAGTAGCCACGAAACAATCAACATTAAATTTGTATAAATATTATAAAAAATAAATTTAATAACAAATTACCAAATTGTTCTTAGATATCAGAAGTCCGTGCAAATGTATTGGAATTGATTTTACAATAGCTCTGAAAGAAAACGTCATTTCATTTGTCACGTTTTCTACGAACACACTGTAGGTTATTATATAAGTATTATTTAAAATTATATTAAGCCTTTATTGATTAAAAAATAAAATAATTATTTAGAGAAAATTCTGTAACATATGAAATGGCAACGGCTTCATTCGTCGGAAATACACAATTAAACATGAACGAAATAATACTACGAAGTAAGTATCGTGAATTCTTTTTTAATTTAAAATTCATTATAACAACTATAATCTTGACAATTAAATGTATACTATTATAATTTATAATACTAATTTGATTATGATATAATATATTCGTTTGCTATAATCTAGACTTGTCCACTAAGCTATTTGCTTTAGTTTTTTTCGTTGTTTTATTTTCACCATTTAAGGTGATACTGTATAATTTTATTATTTTAACATTTATATTTATCCGTCATAGTATTGTAACTAGTTGTTTTTTCAGGTTTCTTGGTAAAATCAAACGCTAAAATGAAAGGACTTGAAGGTTGGTTACCTATTCTTAATTAATTAATCCAATGATATTATTTAATAACTCGTGTCAATTATTAAAGGTTATATAATTCCAAGCGGTGTTATCATTGATTCTGATGATTTTAAATCGTACATGATCATGGTGTTCTGCAAAGAAAGTACTTAAAACATTTATGTTATATATTATGTATATTGCAGATGTATTTTTGTTTTTGTATAAATCATATTTTTTTATATATAGAGGCGAAAAAACCTATTGTTATGGTTCTCGTAAATGCGCTACCCATATCTGAAAGAATCACGAACATAACTTTAAACTATTTAAATGACAATAAGTTCAAAACAAAGTTATATACAATCAGTCACAAAAATTGCAAGTATGGTAAAAATATTGTAGGATACTAGCCATATTAAGAACCAAAGTAAATTGTATTTTTTTTTTTTGAATAAATTTACTTAAAATATTTAAGTTGTTCAATTATTGAATTTATAGAATTGTTGTGATATATATAATTTAAAAATCATAAAAATACATTTGTTTTTAATTTAAACATGTTTTAAAATAAAAATACATAACACCTAATTTTATTTTATTAATTCATAATTCAAAAAAGTCGATCGTTAAATCATCGAGATTAATCTGCATGCCCTTAACCACGTTTTATTAAACATGTAAAATATGTATAATATTAATTAAAACATTTTTACTGACAGGAGGAAACGTCTATCATAATATGTTTGTATTAAATTGATTGATTACTTACCTACATAGTAAACGTGAACAATAAATCGTGTAAAGTTAAAAAAAATAGACCTTTCAAAGCTTTTAAAAAAATCAGACTTCCTAGCAAAAACAACGAATGTGATGAATACTGTTTTTCTTTAAAATGTTCTACGTTACCTGTCGTTAGAATATTAAATAATAATAATACATAATTTTATATTTATGAAATATTCCCATATCTTTATTCATTTATTTACGTTTCCAAGTTCAATAGTATCTAAGGTAAGTTCCTCAAATAATATTTGAAATATAAATGCTACATCTATGTTTTAGATTTACTTGAAAATATATTTCATTGTACACAGTTTATTGAAAAAGAGAATAAATTTGTTTTCTTCCTATGAGTTTGAATATCATTTCAAGTCGTGTTGTTAATAACTTTGTACTTTGACAGAATTTCGCGATCAACGTCTTTGCTTATTTTTTATTTTAAGTCACCGTTTTTTTTTTATTTATTTATTTTAGCTCAAGAATTTATATAATGTAAGCATCAGGTTAAATTATTATGACTACTGTCTAGACCAATTTTCAAGAAATCAAAATGTTTACATAGATCTGCATGTACGCGAAACTGTCAATGCTTTTTAATGTTAATTATCAATGTATTTTTCGGGTCTCTGCTATAATTGATTATAACCATTTCGTGTTCACTGAATAACGTAATTTGTCAATTAATAATTATTTTAAAAAAATTGTACACGCGTTTTATGTTGTGTCAGGAATGGGAAAATTTAAACAGGAATATAGCGTTAGGAAGCGAACGTGTTTCGAAAATAACTCTAAAACAGAACTCGCAAATTAACAGGTTTTTGTGTTTTCATATTTTATTAATTATTGTATCTTTTATAACACTCCAGTCATAGTCTATAGTTACTGTTCAATAGCGAACTGTCCACAGTCGTTATTTTTATCGTTTACTTCGTTTTTATTAACCGTCTACTTTGTTGTGACAATATATACAACCTATACCGATCATTATTGCAGATGGCGCGTTGACTGCGTGTGGTTTAATGTGAGTGTCCATTGAAGGCGACACTATGATCTGTACCATGCGTATTCATAACTGCTTAAAAAAAAAAAAAAAACAAAAAAAAATCTCACATCTCTTGCATATACGCGTAGTGTACAACTACACTAAAATGTATTGTAACGGATCGAACACTAAAACATGTCTCATGCGGCTCTACATTTATGATATTAGTATCACCTATAAGACTTTAACAATATATTATTGAAAAAGTACTATACTTGCGTAGCAAAGAATTATTATTATTTTCGAGATTATTTATGGTTTACCAGTGGTGGTCGGTAATAACGTTGAAGGCAAAGGAGGGTAGGGCTGTGTACCGGTATGCAGGTATAGATGATACGAGTGGAGAGACTGGGAAGAAAGTATACTATATGCGTATATGTGTGTATATGTGTGTGTATGTGTGTGAAAGAGTAAGTGAGAGAGATGGAGAAAAGGGAATTGTGAAGCGAAAAATAAGTAAGCTGTTCAATCACGATGTTATTATCGACTGGCTGGGCGTGTTGTTGGCACGTTGAATAATTCTCTGCGATCAATCATGACAGGAGATGGTTTTCCCTGGTCCATATACACACCACCACGTCTTTTTCTAAAATCTAACTTATTTTCTCTCCTTTTCTTGCACACACGTAAACACATACCACTTTTACTCTCCTCCGCCATCATCACCGGTCGTTTACCACTGAGTTCGTTGCACGTTCTAATCCCTTCCCGAAATTCTTTTACACATTTCTTTGCACTTACTGGAACAAAACGTCCGGTGTTATTGTTCAATACTCCTCTCCTTTTCTGCTCGTTAAACATACTAACTACATAGCTACCGAAAAGCATACGTATAGACGCTCCCCCTCTCATAAATATATACACACCCTTTCGTAACAACCATTATCGCCCCGTTGCGAGTAAACAATAACTTTTGCCAAAACGAAATTATCTTCAGTTTTCTCCAAATTTGAAGTATATACAAACTGTGTGTGTATGTGTGTGTGTGTGAGCTAGCAGATGTGTGTACGTTAAAATTCCTTAGATAACACGTAGAGTTTTACCTTATAAAAACTTATAAAAGTTTTGACTAGCACACCGGTGCAGTTTTTGCAGTGCAAAGAAGGGTTTCGACCGCAGAGTGATTCATAAATCTCCACTACCCCTTAAATTACCATCTCTCATACTCAACAGACTAATGTAAATTATTTACACACAAACACATACACATATCATAATTCAATACGTATACAACAGTATACTACATTGTGAATAAACTCGCATCCGTGAAAACTCCTAAGACATCTATGTGATGAGTGTGGTAGTAGAAAATACATGTAGTAATACCATACGTGTGTCAAGGTGTATTAGTATGCGTACATGGTGATTTACGGTATGTATACGAATTTAAATAAAAAAACATAGAACTGTATGTTATATTCGAACGTTATTCATCAAAATATCATTATTATCTACAAAATAAATGTGTATAGTATAATAATAATAATATGATATTATGGAAACATCGTCTAGTTTTCTTGAATAATATTCTATTCGCGTTAAGTATCTAGAATACACCTATTTCTACATGGTTTATTGTCATATTATAATCATCTACACTGCACGAAATAAAAATACAATTTTTTATTTATTTTTTTTGTTCTCAGTGGTGTTTTTATACTTCGAAAAGTGACAGAATTCAATTGTAACCAAAATAAAGTGTTGTATGGGATAAATTTTTTGTTATATATTTAATCTTAATAAGATAAAAAAAAAAAAATAAATGTATATTTATAAATAGGTACAGTCTGTTTTTCAATTATAGACACGTTTTGTTTATTTTATTTATAACGTATATAAAAATCATGTTGTTAAAATAAACATTAAGTAATATGAAAAATGGGTTTAAAATGCAGTGATCTAAAAATGCGTCATTAAAAAGTCATTATATAATATAACAACATATATTAAAATCGAATTTTGAATGAAACAAATGCAAGTTAAGGTGGGTTATAGTACTGATTTTGACAAAATTCCTAAGGGGACAGTCCTTTTATATGGATTTATTTAATTGTTATTCAATAAAACATGTAAGAGGAGGAAGGAGATTTAAACACATACGTATTATGTTACACTTCGTGAAAATACCGCAAGAAAATTATGCTTGACTGATATTTTAGACCATCAATTTGTATTAATCTGAACATTTTTAATCGTGTAATATTTACAATCTATATACGATTAGTAAATTAGACATATATTATAATGTTAAATTATAAATATAATATACTATGTATTCATTGTTATGACAATCAATTTAATTACTAATACACACTTTTAAAAAATAATAATAATTAAAATAATAATCTAATTAATTTAATTTGTTATTTTATGTATTCGGAAATAATTTGATTATAATTCTATATTATAAAATTTATTTAAGTATGATTTATAAAATAATACTTTTGAGTTGACATAATTCATTCACTCAAGTGTTATTCTCAATGTTGTATATTTTTCTAATTTTCTTTCGTAATTACTTGTTATTTGGCATGTCAACGGTAGATATAGAAAAAAATAAAAATAAAGTAATTCAATTTTCAATTCCAATTTAAAATTCTTTGTTTTCTCTTTTCATTGTGTACTTAACGCTAAGTAAGTCCGTTGCCATAAAAGTGGAACGAAGCTATTTTTGATTTGTTTTTGCCCTGTCCACAATCAGATATTTTATTAATTTTTGTTTTAAATATTTACATTTAATTACGTTACTTGTTTGTTTATATACCAAGTATAATTACATATTATTCAAAAAAGTTTGAAAATGATCGTGTTTTGCATGGAATTTATTGCATTTTAAATAACTTCTATAAGAATCATATTTTGGTTAAGTTATTCAATTATTATATATTGGCTGAAACAATTATAATTGAAGATCAAATTTAAAAAAATACCAATACCATAAAAGTCATATACTAATTTATTTAATTATTTTTCTTCCTCTTTGGCTTATATTTTATATAATTTATTTATTTTTATGAAAATAATAACGGTGTAATTTATCAAAACGTAAAAACGTAATTTGTAAAAATTATTATAGGTCTTGTAAGACAATTAAAAAGAAAAAAAAGTTTGTTTATGAATAGTTTTTCAAGAAACACGATTTTAAGTTACAAGTAGTTATTTAAGGAATGAAAAAAATGTTTCTTAGCATTCTTAATGATCACATCTGTACTTTATCAATATTGTACCAATTACATTCTTTACAAAATGAGTTAATAAGTTAAATAATGACATTATACAATATAATATTATATGTTTAGTTATTACACCAAAAATCAATTACGGATATAATATATTTTTGAACAAATTTCACAGAAATTATATTATAAAGTTTCTATATTCGTATTAAAAGCATATAAAACTACAAATTAAATTAACCAAATTTATTAAGTTATGATGAATGTTACAGTTTTTTTGTTTTTAAACTATTCTCGGATAACACATTATTCAAATTCTCACTGTATACTAAGTTTCTCATTTTAGCCAGTTCATTCAGAGATGTCCATATAATTACATCTACATATATTATGTTCGTTCTTAACAATAAATGACCAACATAACTGGATTGTGTGTATCCAACATATTTATATTTTTTAGTAAGGGAAAATAATTTATCTTTTTCATCCTTATATATCCTAATATATTGAACATAATATGCTTGTTTACGTATTTTGGAGGTTAAATGACTAGAAAACAACATAGAAACAAATAACTTTTTCGGGTTTAACAGGTTTTTATCAACTTAACCAGTGTCATAAGAATGTATTATCTCTTCCAAGTTTCATAAGTATTCACAAATTACGGTCATTATTAAGACTGTTGAAAGCAGGTAATTTTTTTCGTGAATTTAAACCAATAAGCGAAAGAAAAAATTACCCAGTAAAAAAAGTCCGATTTTAATTTTGAAAACATATTTGAATTCCTTATTCTCTTTTTTAGGTTTTGTAGGAAATGGATTTTATTTTTTTTTTTTTTTTAGTAACACTACATTAAGGCGAATTTCGAAAAAAATATGTATATAAACATACCTCATTTGTTACAATAGTAATTTAACAATACAAAAAATCAAAAATCTATTGCCTACAAAACCTAGAAAAAGAATAAGGAATTAAAATAATTGTACGAAATAATTATCAGTAGGTGAGTTGCGTTTTGAAAAAAAGATTTAATAAGCCATAGCCTATTTGCGTCCCTGTATACCTTTTTTTTATAACCTAATTGCGTCATGATAATATTGATATAATCGATATATTACTAAAAAAACATTAATATTTATTTTAATTAATCATAATATAAAAGTTTCAAAACATCATATCAGTATACAAAATGCATGGTGTAGGTTTTCGTATGATAATAATTGGTAGTTATTAGTTCAATTCAAATATGGTATAAATTTAAATAAAACATTTATTATAGGTAACATTTAATGAGGAAATTTCGTTTTTTTTTTTGTGAATTCTAATTCTAAATGTTTTTTTCTGTAATTTGTATTTGTAATATTAATGCTATTAGTTAATTAATTAAGACATATGAATGTATCATAATGTACCAAATTATTATGATAAACCACCATTGGTTAGGTTAACCGTTAACCTAATATGGTTTATTAGATTACACTGTATGTAGTGTATATACAAACTGAATTTTTCACATCTCATAAATAATAAGATTTATTAGACAGTAGTTTATGAACTATCAATTTTAGTGACATGATACTATCGGTTTTAGTGATTTTAGTAGATAACACCTATAATAATTATTATATAGTGACTTGCATCTCCTAAACCTCCCGTTAGTTACCAGTCAAATTTACAGCCTTAAAAATATATCTTTTTTTGGGGAAGTAACTCGCAGCCAGCTTTGGACCAGAGTTGATAATTTGCGTCCATCTAATAAATTCATAGTTATAAACTATGTAAATTGCGGCCCATATATTTTTAAAACATAGGTACGTAAATGCGTCCCGGGTATATTTGAAATATATGTGAATTGCGACATGGAATTTTCCAATTTCCCGTTGGCTGTACAATTTTAATATAAGTGTTAATATTTTTTTTAATGTTGATCGATCCGATGTGTTGCACAAATTAAACGTGTAAGTATTATTATTATTATTTTTTAATTAAATAATAATAATATTTGTATAGACAGTTTTAAAGATCATAATCATTTACAAATTTCGGAACCAGTCATAAATAGACAGAAACTTAAGAAAAATTTTAAAAGAAAAGCTTTAGAAGTAACTTACATACGAATAAAAAATATTTAGGAAGGCATGTACAAATGTATATCCAGGCCATAATTCACGTATGTATAAAATATAACTGGGTTGCAATTTACATAAAAAATTTGAAACGGGACACATTTTACAGTGACAACTTTGGACAATGCTAATTCCGAACAATATAACTGAGCCATTAAACGATTAGCATAGATGCATTGTCTATTTTAAAATCAATAAGAGTGAGGTAATGTAATGTTTAGAATTTACATTATTAAAATACAGTTAAATTTAGCGAATTGTAGTAATCTTAATGACGTTATTATATTAAGTATTAATTTAATTATTTAATATAACTTCTAATATAGTACCTATAATCTATTTTATATATTTATTATGATATATGCTATATGATAAATTATACAGGTAGTAAATTTGATAACGACTTATAAGTTAGTAGGTAATAATTGAAAATACTCAATACATATTGCACGTGTACATCAGGAAACCATGTGACAAAGGGGGAAACAACAATTTGTTTTTACCAATATACATACTAAATACAGTATGACATTTAATAATCACCACACTATTTGTCATTGACAGGGACCATATAATTATGGGTAGAGCACCTAGAGATATTCAGAAGGTATTCGGAACTCAAAAGATAGTCACAGTATTAAACTGGCTAATGGCTATTCACCAATTTGTAAGACTAATACTCGTCGTGAACTTTGTCACAGGTACATTACCACGAGTAGGTACTTTGTCTCCCCCGATATTAGAAATTGCACATAGTTATTAGTTAATTTATATAATTTATAGTTTTATTGTTATTATAAAGTATTAAAGTTATTTGTTATAATTAAAAATAGTAGTGTTTTGTCTTAAACTATATTTCTTTTTACACCGATGTTAAGCTTGTTAAAGACGTGCTAAGTTGTTAAATAACATGTGATTGTAGTAACGATCACAGTATTTTCTTCACAAAAATCGCTGCAAGATGGAAAAATTATATTATGTATCATTCGCTTAAATAAGCATAATCGAAATTAGCTTTAAAGAATGGTCTAGTTAAAATCAATAAGGCAAACAACTACCTAATACAAAATAACTCTGTAACTATCAAATTTAAACAAGTTACCACACCAAAGGTTTGAAAATCATTTACCTCAAGGAAAATTCGTTGTTTTAGAAAAACAATAGTTATGTTAACTAACCTAACTCGTTACACAACAAGTATTAAATAACTAGGTAGGTACCTTAATTTTTACTAAGAAATTAACGTTTAGATCTTCAAACTTGATTTTTACGCTGCTAAGAATTCTGACTGGAGTATAAAAATGTATTATTTACAGTTTGTTTTGTGAATATGTGATCAAATGATCAGTTAATTAAATGAATGACTGATGGTTCATCCAAAAATTGGATTGTTGTGTTCTAAAAATAAACTTATTTTTTTAAAAACGCAAAAATAAATCCTCTTAACATAGTAATATGTACACGTACAGTACATTAAGTTAATTTCTCATACAATTTTTTCATTATAATCATAAAATCAATTATTAGTGATATCATAGGAGAATTTTATAATATCCATGATTAGTGGATGAGAATTATCTCAGTTGCTAGTTTGAAATTTCAATGAATGTGTATTTTTATTACTGTAAAATAAACCTGTGCTTAATGCAAGAAAAAAAAATAATAATAATAAAATAAATAAATATAAAATGTTATTAAAGAACTCAAACCATTAAACACAGCTAGGTATGAAAAAAGGCGGTGTATCTAAATCCCTGTCTGAAAGGGTGTTTAAGGATTAATACTCCCTCCAATGTTAAGTTTTAGTATTAAGTTATGATACACATTATTATATAAGCTAATTATAAGTTACATGATTTATATAAAAATGTTAATGAGTATTTAATTTCATCGGTGTACATCCTGTTTCATAACTAGTACAGTAAGTCTTAATCAACGTCTAAAGCCATAGTCTGAATATTATTTTTTTTAAATTATTAGGAGAAAAATTTTGTTGTATACAACAGTTAACTAACTGATTAGTGATTACACGAGTTATTGTTATTCAAATGAATCAGAACTTAACTATATATTATAATAGTTAATCATTATTTATTTTAAGTAAGTATATAAAATGTAATTTCAAACAAAATAATAGTACCTTTAGACTTGATAGTCAGACTATAGCAACATGATCTTCTAAATCACTCATCATTTAATTAATTATCAAACTTACTTGCTAACAATTTCGTATATTATAGTTGTTATTTTATTTTGTATATATATGTATATAGAGATTTTAAAGTGATTGCATATAATGAGTTAGGTACCTATATTTATATATTAATTAATTATCTATTTTTAATAACAAAACCTATTACAATATACATCTATTTACTTTAATAGATATTGAACATGTTTTAACACAAAAATATTATTTTTGTATGAGTTTAATAAATTACATTAGTTTTGTTTTCTAAAATTGTTTTACTTGTGAAACAATGTCAACTACCTTCGGTGCTTGGTGGTGATGAAGAAGGGAGGTTAAAAAAAAAAAAAAAACAAATGCCGTAGAGAGTTTTTGTTCAAAAAAAGTGTAATTTTGACGATTGACACGGAGGGGGGCAAGACGGCAGTGTTACCGTCGGCTTCGAAGTTCATTTTAAAAATTGCTGTGTACAACTAGAGTCGTAAATTATCGGTTTTAGTTTCAAAACGAACGACGTGTTTGCGAGGCGTAACGACATTTTTAAGCGTGTTCCTCCTCTTTCGTCACGGCGTTTTTAATACAAAAACTTTCACGTTATTCACGCGCGACATTCTCAAAGGCTTTGCATCTGTTTGGCCGTTGAAACTAAGCCCAAACCCAAATCATACGTGGGGAGGATGGGTCAAAGACAGGGTGAGATATAAACAGTGCTATAGTGAGAAACAAAATGAAAATGGATGAGAATTAATTTGCAATGGAATTTCTCGACAAAGAAACAATATCATTGTGTTAAAGGTTTTTTACACAGACCAATTTTAGCATGCTAGTAATTAGGAATTCCCCAATTTAATTAAAATACACACCCACACTGACTTCTATTTTTCGGTGGATTACTTGCAGCCGTTGTAATGAGCAACAATGGATCATGTTCTAGTATATTGGCTAATATCGGCAAACAAAATAGTGAGGACAATCCATGAAAAATTCCAATATGTGTGATCACCATACAAATTCAATCACCTAGTTTTAACCATAATATACTTTCCACGATTCTTGTCAACAATTTGTTCTGGGTTCATTATATTATACTGGCACATTTGATTAATTTATAAACTTAACAAGAAAGACATTGTAAGCAATTTTATAAGGATTACAGTCAGATGCCAAAGTGGTTATCAACTTAATGCAACACTCTAAGAACACACTTGAAGTTCTATTAACTTTTTCTTTTCTTATAAACCCCTTTTTATTAAACTGTTAAATGTGCAACAAAACTTCTTCTCCATTCGTAAGCCTTGGTCATTTTTAACTATGAAATATCGAGAGCTTCAAAGCAGATTAAGTCCAGGGATGAAGAGTTTTTATTTTTTACGTTTATTATTATAATTTTCTAAATATATTTTGCAAATTTAAAAACAAAAAAATATGTTTATCATTATGAAAAACAACGTTGGAGAACAACAATGATATAAATCAATCGTACTATAATATGTGGTTTTCAATTTGTTCGTTGTTACCTACTTTATATTTAAAGTTTTAATGTTAATCCCTTTAATAATATAACACAATAAAATATAATAATATAATATTTGATTATTATTACGTATTATTATTTAGTGTTGTATATGCTGAAACAATTTAATATAAGAATAACAAATTTATCCTTTTAGGATATACGTATAGGTACATATATATTAGATATTATATTGTTGAATAATATTAATTTTGTTTTGAGTTTTGATGTAAAATAACTAATATTAATATTATTGGAAGTAAAATAATACTTTTAACTAACATAATAGTAATATTCAAATATTTGTATACTTCATATTATTATGTAGTACCTATATATTTAGTTACTAGAACTAATTTATCTGGAAATATTATATATACATATTATAGTCATTCTAAAATACGATTTGTCATTATTATAGCAGAATTATTACTATTTTATTGTTAAACAAATTGTATTTATTTCAATGGTTATTATTTATTTTACTTTTTTAAAAAAAAAAAAATTTAAATTCAAAAGATTTTATAACTTTGACATGTACATGTCTTATGGCTGGGGGTCATTCTGTTAATTTTTCCGACACCGAGAATGTTACCAGTCAAGACGGTGATTGCTTATAGTAACTGGTTGCTAAGTAAAAATGTATAAAAAAAATTAAAAAAAAAAAAAAACATATTACCTATTTAATATTTGATAATTTAATTTACCTTCAGTTTAAGTATAAGTCTTATAGCTGGGGGTCATTCTGTTAATTTGTCCGTAACCGAGAATGTTACCATGAAGTCATTGGTGCGTTAATAATACAAAATAATAATAATAATAATACCAGATTGACATCGACATTCTTATATCAACTGTATTCAGTAGAAACAAGACATATAAATGTACCGATGTATCTGTATGTAGTGTAGATCTCCAGTTGAATCCTCCTAGCGCTCCCATATTTTTCCTTACTACGTTCTCTCATTGCAATTGTGATCTTCTTAGTGGTCTTTTGCTGTAGAATTTTCTAAGAAAATGTATTAAAAACAAACCCATTTTTTTTTCATGTTACAGGATTAAACATAAAAATATAGTTACAATGGCATCATGTATAATAATTACTTAGGAAATAATAAAAAAGTTGTATTGAATTTTATCATATGTTGATGTATGCAGTGCACTTGTAAAACTTGAGTCGAATTAGGTGAATTATAATATTTAAATATTATTATTATTATTTTTTTTTAAGGATGAGTTATTTTAAAATTTTTCTCACAGTTAAAGCGAATACTTAGTAGAATATTGCGGAATGAAATATTCAAATATGTTTAAAAATAACTATACATAATTCAGAATATATTACTGGTTCCAAGAATCTATAGTATTGGTTGTTTCGGAAAATAAAAAACAAAATAAGAAATATATTGAATAATGAGATAACGTCATATTATAAAAAATATATTTTTTATTTCATTTTTATTTGTAAAATAAAATCTTGTAAATACATTTTTGCAATAAATATTTGGAAGTATGCTAAAGACAGCATCAGCTAACTTGATAAGAGATAATACCCGTTGATGATACTTCATGGCATAATTATTATTATAAACTATCAAAACAGGTAATAAAATTTGATTTTACATTAAAGTTATTGAAGTTTAAAATTGTTTATTATAATGAACGCCATACAGTCATTATATGATAATTATTAAAGATCTACTATTATTATAGGTACTTGTTTAATACAGTCAATACTGACTTATTTAGATTGTAAATGTACCTATGCAATAAATAACAAAAATAATAAATATTAAAACATAAATAAATAAATAATTTCTAATGTACATTTTAATGGCTATATATTTAAAAATTACATTATGTATTTATTAATATCATACAAATTATATTTTAAACTTTAGTTTAGTTATGAAAATAAAATCATAAACTTAATTTATTGGTTTTTAATTTAAGAGGAAGTATTTAGTTATTTCCAGTAAAAGTACCTTACCAATCGTTGTAATAATTCAATTATTTGTAGTAAAAGATTTTTTTAACTTTATTCAATTTTCTAATTTCATTATTAAAAAATAAAGTGTTTTAAACTCAAATTACATTTTAACAAATTTTTGTAGTAGCTCATCAGGACCAGTTTTAAAACTACATAACAATTAGTAACATTATAGTTTTTTTTTTACTGTAATCAACTGGTACATTATACCCCGATCCTTATTCCAGTGTCTTGTTAAGGATTACATAATTTTAAGAAAATACTAAAATACTAAAGTACTTTTTCTAGAATATTGTGAAGAGAAGAAATCGCAATGATTACATTATTATATAAACTCAAATAACTTAAAACAAAATATATTAGTAAATAATAAAGTACTCTTTCAATATAATATTACCTATTTCTTTTTATTAGATGATTAAACTAATACTGTACAGAAACTGAAAAATATAATACAGTTAAAGGGTTGTTAAAACAAAAAAAAGAAAGTAAATAACGAACATGATATAATACAGCATATGCACATCAATAATATTAGTGTTGACTATTTTAATAAAATAAAACATTACAAATTCATTTATTGATTGAAAATTATCAGAATCGTTCAAATCTGATATTATGGAATATAATATTAATGTACAATGTACATAGAAAATTATTAGAACCATATCCGCCTGTTTATTATCCACAATGAAATAATTACTTATGATGACGTATAATTTACTTTTTCGACTGTAAACACGTGAGTATATAGTTGGAAAAAAACGAATTCTAATAATAACTGTATTATGACATAATTTATTATTAATTACACAATGATATCAAATTAAATAAACATTCTAAGAATATCAGTTTGTAACAATAAATATTAGTATATTATTTTATTAAATTCAGTTAAATACATGTTTTATGATATTTCAAATACAATTTCAGACACGTGGTGTCGCTGTTTTGTACAGTAGGTATGTAGTGGGTCATTGTATGTGTACATTTGGATTAAATGATATACCATAATTGTATACAAATAACAAAAAAAGACGGTTTATTATGTTAATATACATATATTATGGATGTGAATAATATACAACTAAGTATATTTTATAATATGTTAGTAACATTGCTATTAGTTAAAGTCATTTATTTTAATATTTGTACCTAATCCACTAAGGTAAATTAATTTCTATTGAAAGAATTGCATATTTATTATCATTGTGTGTATAAATATAACAATATAGGTACCTAAAAATGTTATGTTCATACAAGAAATATTTAAAAAATATAACATAATATGTAGTTTTTTCTGAATTTGAACTTAAAATGCTCATAAATAATTTATTTAACACTAAATATGAAAAATGTATTAATTTTTAACTAAAAAAATAATTTTAAAATTTGCGATATTTTACAAATTTCATGAAAGTTATAAATTTGATTGTTTTTAAAAATATATATTATTGTGGCTTTTTTTTATGTTATTAAATTTATCTTATTAATTTTGTTAAATGAAAAACTTATCAAAAACCTTGCATTATATTTTTAATAATTTTATCTTTTGAATATTTTTTTTATCAGCTTTTACAAAAAAATAATAGAGCAACAAGAAAGAAACAGATGTTTTCAAATGTTTATAAATACCTCAAAAACAAATAGAATAGAAGAAAAAATGCAACATATTTTTATAAATATTTTGATAATTACAAACTAGATCAAATTTTTGATCCGAAACTACCTTCAAAATTGATCATTTGTTTGACTAATAATTGTATAGACTCAAAAAAAAAAAAAAGAAGAAATACACACACATCATTGTAAATTCAATAAAATCATCACTCCTAAAAAACCTAAAAAATAATTTGTATTATAAAGTATTATGTAGAAAGTATTAAGTTTGAGTTACCCAAAAAATCAAACAAGCGTACATGAAATTATGATAAACACATTAATGTTCATTAGAAACTTACATTATCTTATTATTTCTAAATAATAAAATAATATACATAGACTTATAAATTATAGTTTTGTTTTAAATAATATCTATTCAAAATTAAATAAAAAATATTTAAAACTAATGCATGAACTGTCAAGTACCTATGTATTTCATTATTGTGTACTATAGATAGCAATAAATGCTTCAACTTTATGTTCCGGTTGGATGTGCGTATCTACCTAAAAACTGTCATGTTTTTTTTTATTATAGTTAGGTCGAACAAAAAATAAAAAAACAACAGAAATAATTATCAAAATGACGAGTTTTATGCAAATAATTACAATAAATTAAAGCTTCCAAGTTTATATTCACATGTAACAAATTTGACTTGTTTTGTTGTTTATATTTATTTTATTTATAAACTATTTAAGCTTCGAATAGGTTATCTGTTTATGAAAACGACTATTCAACAGAATATCATAGTGAAACTCACTATTGGTATTGTTCACATAAACTAGTTACCATTCATTTTAAAGTGATTATAAATTGTGATTGTGGGTTACAAAAAAATTTAGGTGTCTTACTGTCATAGAATCTAGTGTTAGTGTTAATGTATGAAATTTTGTTATTCTATAAAATAACTAGTTATTCTATAAAATTACAGGTACTTTCAGTTACTGTATAGAATGAATCTATAAAAACATACCTCAACTAGTTATTCTACATACTAACTAGATATTTTATAGACTAACAATAAGGATTTAGTTAATGTATTTAAAACTATTATTGAATAAAAGTTTTAATCAAAATTAATCAAATCTTAAACAAATTACAAATTAAAAAAAAAAAGTGTGTTAGTGGGTACCACTCTGCTGTACATTAGGTGCATATGGATCATTATTATATATTATAGGAGTGTTAAATTTGAATCCAATGATTGGTATCATTGTATACGAAAAACGATTCTGAACGAAGATGATTTGTCACTTGTCAGCATAGGATATCATTCCGAATGGTTTGTGAAAAAGGTAATTTATGTTTAAATGCCCTGAATACACCAGAGTTTAAGTTCTATCTTTACGAATTATACTTACAAAATTATTTGAAAATAATCATGGTTTCGACGATTTTTTGTCAATATTTGAACTTCAAATAATAATAATAAAAAAAAAAATTGTGCCCATGTTTCCTTATAATTTTTTAATCACTATAAGAATAACTTATGAGGAACTTAGTATTAAATTTTAAAGTATTTTGATAGGGCAAAAAACAGTTTATTGACACTTCAAAAAAAAAAAAAAAATCTCATACAAATCGAAAATTTCAGTGGTCTATAAATAAGTCAAAATTTTTTGAAAATTTAACTGTATATAGTTTATAGATAACACTGACATAAACATTTGGTGAAAATGCCAAGTATTTACAGTGATTAATTTTTGAATTACAGCCATATAAAAAAAATCAATTTGGTTGAAAACTGGTTTCGCGTAAAAGTTCCCGTTTTTCAGTCATTTTTTTTTTTGTATTTCTCGATTTTTTTGAAAACCGTTTAAAAAATATTTACTTTTGACCTCTATAAGGCACCAAGAATATTCACTTTGGCACTTTGCCATAGGAAACTACCCCCCAAAGTTAAAATTGAAGCATTATTTTGACAAGTTGTATACATACACAAAAAAAAAACACACACATCATTATAAAACACTACATCACTACAACAAATGAAGTTGCCGTCCAGTTAGTAAATGAAGATAAAGGACCCAGAGATATAATACTACATTGTAAAGATGGATTTTCTTATGTTTTTAATCGAATTATAAAAAAAATAATTTCTTCCGGAGGAAGATCGGTCAGCGACAACGGTAACAAATCTTGTATGTTATCTAATCCAGTCACAGTCATCTACCTACCTAATGATATAAAGTTCATATATTAACGAAAACCCAATCGGTATTTTATATATTAATTAGTGAAACTGTGGTATTTATATATTAACGAGCATATTTAGGAATTATATAGAGTAACTAGTTATTTAATAAAATAACGTATTACATATATTACCGCTAACAATAAGGTGTGGGAGGGTATACAAAAGCTCAGTAACTGCTCTAAAAATGTTAGTACAATGCTATTTCATAATCAATCAAATAAATATTATCGAAAATCCATTTTAATTTTTTAATCACCTATTTGCAATAAATAATTAAATTCATACATTTACTAAAAATGTTATATATTTAAATAAAAATTCTAACGATACGTATTTGAGATTTTTACTGTTTGTACTAATTTTAATTTATATTCTATACTACAGATATACGATAATAGACTTAGAAGACATCTATGATGATTTCAATATTATATTAATTAAAACTTATCTACTAAAACTTGTAGACTATTGTCTGAATATAATAAGAAGGATTAAAACAAATTAAAATACTGAATCTCATATTTAATATTTTTGTAAAACCATATTATTCTTAGAGTATATATTTTACGTTTTACTCAAAAACTACTAACAAATTAACAACTTTTCTGTAAAAAAGTTGGTTGTTTTTTTTTTTTTTAAAAAAAGAAGTTTTTATTACCACAAAAGCTAGGATACTCTTTAAATAATATAAAAATCTTAATTATTATTGTATATAGAGTATATAATATGTTACTAATTTCAAAAGTTTTGAATTCTTATACAATTTGTTTTTATTTTTTTACTTTTGTTGAAAAGTTAGGATTGAACATGATTATTGAATCATTCTATATGTAGGTAAACATACGTTGAAGGAAAAATGTGGTCTTAAGATTTACTTCTTCAATTACGTTATTGAGTTTTGTATAATATAAGTATTCAGCTAAGTATTATAATATGTTAAACCACGATTAAATAAATATAATATGTAGTTATACCAATAATAAATAGTTTGATTTTCATAAAAAAAGCAAGGAAGTGGGTACCGCTCTGCTGTACATTAGATGCCGTGTGGATCATTATCATATATTATAGGAGTGTTAAATTTGAATCAAGTATCTACGACTTATATTTTTTGAATAATAATAATAAATATTTAAAATCGTTTGGGATAAATCGTAATTGTAACGCGATTTCGTAAAAATTTAAAATTCAAACGTGCTTAAAATTTTTCCTATAATTATGCTTCGAGTTTTCTTTATAAATACTTGAAGAAAAACTTATGGAAAACTTAGTGTTGTATTTTTAATCCTTAGATATAGACACAAACATTTTTATGATTTTTTAATTTCAAAATTACTTACAAATTTTCGCGTTTTCGACAGATTTCGTATAAATTTGTACTATAAACGCCTATAAAAAAATTGCGATTAATGATTTTTAATTTTTTTTAGATACAGTAATTCATGAGGAACCTTGTATTAAATTTTCAAAATTTTTTGGTCATCCACAATTTTTTTATCGACACAAAATTTAACTGTATATAGATGATAATACTAACATAACAAATTTGGTGAAAATTTTATTTACAGTGATTAGTTTTGGAATTACAACCATATAAAAAAGTCGATTTGGTTGAAAACTGGTTTTGCGTAAAAATTCCCGTTTTTTCTTAATTTTTTTTTTGGTTTTTCCCGGCGTTTTTGAAAACTATTGGAAATTTCAAAAAATGACCTCCCTAATGCACCAACTAGATTCATTTTGCTATCGGAAACCACCCCCAACATTTGAAATTGAAGCATTATCTCGACACGTTCTCATGTACACAGGCACAAAAAAAAAATAAAATAAAAAAAAAAACACACAACATTGTAAAATCAATACATTCATCGCTCCACTCAGAATCTAAAATCAAGATGCGCCCATATTTAAAGGAATTTAATCTCTGTAATTGAAAAAGGTTGAAATTAACATATCAATGATATACTGTATTAAGGTTACTTTAGTCATCGTCTATCGACAGGCTCTAATGTTAAAATAGATGATGCATGTAAAATGTAATTATACATTTATTATGATAGTATGAATAGAAATTATTAATTTAAAAAAGCGCGTGATTAATTATTCTTAATATATTAATAATTACATTAACTAAATAAATGGCTTTATTAAAATGATTATAATGCTCTACGAATTTTTATTGATAAAATGTAATTTATTTAATGATCATTTTATTATTATTATTTTAATAAATGGTTTGTATGATAAAATGTGTGTTGTTTTATAATTTTTAAACATATTTTTTTCGTTAGTTAAAACACTGTACCTAAATCTGACCGTCTAAACATGACTTCCAAAAACGAATCTTCTAAAATGAATATTCCACAACGACCCTTCGCTGCTATGCTACGCTTATTAAACGGCGTAGTGAATTATTATATTCAATATAATATGACATGATGGACAACGGAATTGCACGTGTGTTTACACGTCCTGGCTCCTGGCTAAGGTTCCATAGTGATTTAATCGGTTTAAAATGTTTAAATGGTGTATTATTCTTCGACTTTATTGTATTTCGTGTCTAAATTTGTATACATATATGTTATCCAAAATGAAATGTATATTAATTTAATCACCTAGTTTGTAGTAGGTATCGTTAAGTATGAAGTTTACGTATTTGTCGGTATATCTTCACGAGACCATGTTCGACGCTCAAAGTCACTGCAATGCATATGTAACATATATTTATGACGTAATTTAATTAGTATTGATTAATTTATTCACTTATTGAACTGTTATTATATAATATTTTATCCCACGTTATTTTAAATTATTTTTTATAAAATTGAATAATTTGAACAACATATATGTATGATTTTCATCTTAATTAATATTTACAGTGTAATGAAGGTTATGTTTTTGTAACATAAACTAGATCACTCATAAAACTTTATAATTTAATAGTAAATAATTTTAGGGTCTAAATGTTCCAAAATTTGTAGCTACCTACCATATGTTATTTTCAGACCATCGATTGTCAATCAAGTATCTTGATTCTATGATTGGTTTTTAAATTAATATAATAATGATTTTAATTAATTGCTCAAAATCAAAATAATAATACTATATATCTAATAATTCAATTATCAATATATTATAAAATAACAGTTAGATAATTCCACGCAAATAATTATTATGTTTTAAATTTAAAAAAAAAAGTAAATAAGAAACATGGTGTAACCTACTAGAAATGTTTACCTAGTAAATTTAACTAATTATATGATAAAAATAATACTGCAGTGATCATACACGAATGTTTGAATAATTCAATATACATTTAACTGTGAATGCAAGTAGCAGTTACTCGTTTGAATATCAAAAATATATTAAACATAAACAAGTGCATAGTGGAGTGGACAATAATATTTTTCAATAAAAAACTTGACACAATAAAGATTTCAATTGCTCCTCCAAATTAGAATAATTTATGTTATTTCTTCTAATAATAATGAGTATTGGTTGATAGAAATATTAGAGTAGGTATACAATACACAAAGTTTAATGTTTACAATGTTTACATATTACAGTGTAACACAAGTATTGTCAGTAAAGGATGTGTTTTGTGTTTTAGAATTTTAATTGCATTAATTGTGTATAAAATGTAAGTGCAATTATATGTAGGTATATTGAGTCACCACATATCTTGTAAGTTAGATCTTAGTTACCCATCCAAGTGGTTTTATTTTATAAGTTTTATGAGATTTATTTATAACTTTATTATCAATATTTCAATTATTTTTTTTATTTTTTTTTTATTTTAAGATATTGTTTTATAATTTCATAAAATATAAATGGCTGTTATTGTGTTATAAGTTAAAATAAATAGATATAATATGATATAAATAGCTTAAAACTAATCTCAATATAATGGATATTTTATTGTGTTAAGTTTATAAAAATATATATTCGTAGTGATGAAAAGTTTCAAGTCACAGTGCATAATATTGTTAAGTTACAATTAATTAATTAAAACTAATAGTATTCATATAAGTATACAATTTTATAAAAATTCGATCTTTAATTGTCATAAAAAATATATGCCATTGAGATTTTTAAGTTTCTGTAAGAAAAACTGATTAGTAACTTTGTATCTGAAAATCTTAGCTATTAAAATAAAAAAATTAAATATTTTCTCAGAATTTGAACCTCTCAAATGTTTATGAAAAATTATCTATACATTTAAAAAAATTGTCTATCGCTATTAGTAAAATTTACGACAAACCTTGAGTTAATCATTATACATTTTTTTTTTTGTATGTATTTAAGATGACACATATTTAATAATCTGAAATTTAGTTTATTTATGATGTATACATTTTTTAAATTTTAAAACAATGTTAATTTAAACTGTTCATGATAAATAATTTGTATACAGTATTTAATGACGCAGTGAAAGTCAGAAAATAAAATGTATTGATTTTCGATGAAGTTTTGCTCTTATGTAAACAATACTGTAATATTAAATTATTTCGTAACACGCGCACTGGTTTATCGTTTTACAATGCGTAGCTTGTACAAAAAATAATATAGTTATTCTTTTTAATTTTTGAAATTTAAAAAAAAATAAATAAAATAGAAGTTGCTTTTATGTAGAGTTTAATGTAGGTATTGCCGTTTAGCAGGTTTCAATAATAGATGTTTTAATCATTGAAAATAAATAATGATTATGAACGTAGACATCGAATGTTTTGTCAGTCTATATTACTAAAAATTACTTTATATATTTTTTCAATTTAGGCAAAAAAATATTTACAATCTTTAATATTTGTATACATTAAGTAAATTTAGTGACAAAATATAACAACAGCATCAATAACGGGAATAAGGTGTTTTACCAGTGTGGAAACCATCTGACTTGGGTAAATCAATATTTTAATATCTTATATCACGTTAAACTTTATTATTTATATTTCTATTTGTAGTACGTAAGGTTGATCTATAAAATGAAATTTTACGTGTTCATCGATTTGTTTATTTTTGTTTTATAGACATGATTTAATTTTTTCAAAGATATATTATATTTTTTGAATCAATGGCAATCTTTGGTAACCTTTTAGAGTTATAATTGTAGTATTTATTATTTCATTATGCTTCGCTCATAATTGTTTTTAAAACAATGACTATCCTGACCTACACTAAACAAATCACGAAAGATGCCTGTTGTTTTTAATAAACATTCTGCACCACACGGCTGTACTCATTTTATTTTAATCATCTTTAATTATTTAACTAATAAAAATATTTAAAAATAAATCAATTTATTTAACTTTATTATAATACATAAATATTATTATTATCCATAATCAATAGCCAAACAGAATATTAAATGATTTGAATGATGTGAAACTACTTATTTGAACTCTGGAGTGAAAATAATATGTTTATACGATAGTAAATTTATGACGTATGGTGTAATACACAGATATTATTAAAAAGCAGAATACTTATTTAAATTATTTCACATTAGGTTTTTGCAGTATTGTCATCGAATTTGTTTAACAGTAATCATATTTTAAATTAAACTTTTACAGTCTACTCAATTTATAACTGTAAAATTCTGAATAATATGCTATGTAGGAATTATAAGAAATATAATTTATTATAACGAGCGTTTGAATGCACTCAATTGTGCTGCAAGTATGCATAAGACTTAGAATATAAAATAATACACTGTTATTTAATTATTAATGTTTTTATCATGCATCTATGCAACATATCAAACAGCATAAATTAAATGAATTAGGTCCTTTCAAAAGAGAACAACTATCAACAAATTATATAGGTATGAAGTACTTTTGAAGAGAGAGGGGACAAAAAATAATAAATAGATAATTTAAGTAAACATGTTCGTAAAATAGTGATATTAGTTTATTATAAATATTACCTATTGAAAATATTGGAATATCTGGTATGTAAACTATTATTTACTAAACAATTATAATTTAATTGAATGGCAACACAATTATTAGAGATGATATCTTAAATAAAAATGTAAAATAGATAAGTGGACGAATGTTGAAATCATGGATAATAATTCTTAATATGTTAATATTATAAGAAGTATTGATCAAACAAGAATATGAAGGGTATTTTTGTAATTAATTTAAAAACTTCTTGATAAGTTGTATAATGATTGAAGCAAATGTAATAGTCGGGTTTTATTTAATTTTTATTTAAAACAATTTATTTTCCATTAAAAACACACTGTTGTATTTCTGTGTATAACATTTCGTATTCTTTTAGTTGGTTATGTACCTAAGTATTTGAAATAACATATAATCCATATTGATTAACCATAAAATATATATATTCACAAAATATTATTATTCGTTTTGATGGACGAATAAGCAAGTTCATTGGGTACATATATACTAAATTTAAGTGGTTATGGCTTATTGTAAAATTTGAGCAAAAACTATTTTTGAGGTATAGGAATAAGAGAAAAACATTATTAACCTATTTCAGGTACAATAATAATATTGCAATAAGAACCATAATATTGTATTTGATCATGAAATGTATTTAACGGATTTCATATTTTGTTCTTTTGAAGGTATTGCCAGACATGTTTAAAATGTCAATTGTTAAGTTTATTTATATCTATTATATGTATATAATCGATGTATAGCGTATTAAACTATTAAATATATAAATAATAATAGTGTAGGTACATAAAAAAACTAATTAACTTTTAGATTATTAATAAATTGTTATCAGAGTGTAATAAAAACATGTGACAACGTTTTTATGAAAAAAATGTACTAGTTAATATTTTTAAAGATTTAGTATATCATATACTATTATTCCAAAGGAATCTTGAAAATCATTATTTAATAGTTAAATTTGATAATAAAAAAAATATATATATTTACTTCTTTACATGAATATTAAATAATAGGATACAACTTAAACACAATAAAAATTAATGTTTTTTTTTTTTTTTTTTAATAAAATAATCAGGACTGGCTTTGTATATTTTGAGAAGAAAAAGAACGGGATAAAAATAAAAGAGAATTATTTATTGCACATGCAAAAATCTTCACTTGGTAATCTTTACAAAGAAACGTTGACGTACCTATGGTCGGAGTATCGACGATATAACTAATTATGCATCGGACAAAGGATTGCAAAAAAGTTATTTTATTTTAATATAGGTACTAAAACTAAATGTAGTTGTTATATTATGTAATATTTAACTTGCACCTATTTTTATATAAAATAGGTTCTATAAGGACAAAGCTATAGCGGGGACTTTTGGAAATAAATATGTAATATCACGACTTTTAGAGGAAGAGAAGCCGGAGAAGGTAAAAATGTGAAACCAAAAAGACGATGTTTTTCATTATTACTCAAACGATGGTTGGATAGTTTTTGGACTGAATAGTAAGAATACTTATATTCACGGGGTTAGTATGCATAAGACCTGTGGAAAAATGGTCGAGCGAGGGACTTTATGGATTGGCCAGTGGAAAGTACAAATGTTTAATTTTAACGTTCGCACGTATAAATAATAGTAAAATACCGAACGTGTTAAACCGATAGTGTTTTTAAACATCGGCTCCACAGTCGTCGGTGTCGTCAGTGTTCGGGTGACGATGGTATCTTCGACTGACGAACGGGGTGGAATTACGGATGGTGCGGGGAGGGGCCCGATGGTGAAGTGCGACGGCGGCTATATGGACGCGGAGTTCTGGCGACGGGACGTCTCGGGTTTTTCCTGGGTAATCGGGGAATTTCGGCAACTTACCTAACCCTCCCCCGCACATCGCCGTGTAGACGATAGCGGGTGATTTTTTTCCGTGAGTGACGTGGGCGGAGCTTGCGCACGTCTGAACCGAAAAACGCCGCGGAGCGTGTCGCCGACGCCGCCGCCCGCGGTGGTAATGGTCGTCGGTGGCGTTGACGGCGGCGGCAGCGGGCTAAACAGTCGTCTCGCGGTATCTAACTCGGTGTGTCCGCCCGTTGCACGAGTACGTGTGTGGTGTCTCTTCGTTCACGTGCCACCGACAGGAAGTTCGTGAAAAACGACGCCGAATCAACGGAAAAGTCGATCGTACATTATTCGTATCTTATAATAATATGCTCCCGTCGAGTCATCGATCGTGATTTCGCACACACCATATTCATCCCTTCTCGTCATATTATTTCCATTATATCGTCGCCACCATGTGGTCCGTCTCGCGACAAACACTCAGACTCATACTTAATGGTGGTTTTGCATTGAACATCTAGTTTCAGTCAGTAATATTAAAAAAAAAAAGTCACGACGTTTGTGTAGCGTCAAGTCATACAGTTTTTGTGGAATTTCCCCTCCCCCAAATTCGTCGTCTTTTCTGTTTTCGAAACGAATTTCGAAACTCAAATCTCGGATACGACGTTGAAACACAAATGCATGTGCAGGTAAGTTCATCGAACCGTATTTTTAGTTCGTTAAAGCAATAACAGGTGTCATCTGTCGAGTAATCGACATCATTTTTCCCGAATCCTTTTAGTGCATAACAATTCGTCGAAAAAATTCCTGTATTTCTGGCTTGAGGAGATCATTCTTCATGTCTGATATACGAATAATAATTGCAAACAGTATACAGTGCTGTGAAACGTTATGGAAAAAATGGAAGAATGAAACGTTCCGCAGACTCTTGATTAGACGCGTTTTTGAAACTCACACTCTGTGGTATTTAGACGACCCAATAATGTCTTTAAGTCAATGTTAAGTTCCTGGTTTTCTGTCGTAACAAAATATAAAGACTTTATAGGAAAGCTCGTTTAGAGACCTGAACTTGATTTGTGTGCTATCACTGCTATCAGTCTAGTGTCTACATTAAAGTATGAGATATATATGCATCTACAAACCGTTCGGAAATAATTCAAACAAATCCAGTTATAATTTAAACATAATGTACTCATGTTTAGTAAACAATAGTCTATAATAAGTATTGTTAAAATATAATTGAACGGTAAACATTTGTAAAAAAAATATATGAAATGTCTAAAAAAAAATAATAATAATAATATGAAAAATTTGGAAAATTGTGAGATTTTCGTTGAAATACTTCACGTCAGATACTGTAATAATTATTTCGATAAATTATTATTTTAATTGAACTAACCAATGTAAATTACATTGCTTATGGAAAAAAAATATATTATAATTATTTATAGTACTCGTCTTTAGAAAGCGTTTATACCGTTTTATACGTATAAAAACCTAATTTTTTTGTATCGGTATAGAATTGTAAATTTTTTAGTTTTAAATTGAGTTTAAACGAATTTTGATGAATTAAAATGATATACATTTAATAAGTGTATTATTTTGTGATATAAAACGGAAATCTAAGATTTTATAGAGGACGTCATATTACTGATTTCGTAATAAATATTATTAACATGGCTAATATTACAATATTCTAATAATTAAAATAAAAGTAACTTGAATACTCAATGTAAATATATATGTATAACAAATTCATATCGAGATTTTTTTAGTTTTGGCCTTTGGTATTTTTATTAAGTCTTTCAAATGATACTAACATCTTATTACATTCATAACTGTATTCAATAAACCGTTAAAAATATTTATTTATACTTAATATTGTTTATAGAAGTAAATTATAACAATTGCGGTTAGAATCATTTTATGAATATATTTTATTTTTATTTACTTACCATCGACGTTGGTTTTTATAAACTAACCGTTTCATCATTAAACAAGATAGGTTTAAAATAAAACAATTCGCATAGTAGGTAAACAATAGTTTAATAAGTATAAGTAATTTAATTCGAATGCTTGATTCTCAATCACTGTTTATATACTTTTTTTTTAATCTCTTTTCCGGTTATCGTAGGAGTAGCAACAGATCAAAACATATTAGGGTTTCAAACTTTGTATAGGCAACGATCTACTGATATAAGAATTATACATTATAAATGTTTTTATTTTATAAAAGTTTGAGCAACTAGTAATCTAACCTTGTCGTCAGTAAGTAGCGTTAGCTCGTGAGTCAATTTATAACTTCTTCCGATAAACTAGTTTTTATTACATTTTCATAGTTCAACCAATGGCATTTTCAAAATCAATTACAATAATCAAGTTTAAATAAATTATTATTTTAAAATTCAGATCTCATTTAGTAGTAATGAAATTAAGTATAGTATTGGAAGTGTTAAAAATATATAAAAATCTAATTCTATTAAGATTCTTATGTAAGAGCTATCTTGATTTTTATATTTTAATTTTATTTTTAAGCGAGTTAATGAATATAATTTTCATATGTACAGTGTCAAAACTTAAGCGTAATTTTAAAATCTTCAAATTGATTATGAAATTTATGTAAACTAATGTTTCCATCCAAATAATGTACCATAAATCTTATCACAATTCACAGTATTATACAGATAAATAAAAACTTATATAAGACGAGTTTTGTGGACAACTTGCACATGAGTTTACTGTAATATTATTATAACTAAAAAAGCAAATACTTATGATTTGGCATGGTAATTTATTATGCTGTTTGTTTGAAATAAAAATTGCAATTTTAAAGTTCTAGTTGCGTTAAAATAGTTTCACGTTTGGACATATAGTAAATTATCAGACATAGTAATGTAATCGGTTACACAAATTTAAAATAAAGTTATTGTAGGACTGAACAGTCAGGTTGCTAGTGAAATATAATAAGGATCGTTAAAAGTTTATGAAATATAATACATATAATAATTATGTATAGCGACATGACCATGTAATAAAGACATTTTTAAATGATCACAATATTAAGGTTTGGGGCTTCTGAACATATTAAAAAAAAAAAAATGTTATAAAACATGAAGCTAAATTTCTTATTTGTTTAACAATAAGTTATAAACCATATTTGATAATGTAAAGTATAATTTGAATTGAATAAATCATTTATGAAGACTTTATTTTATTGCACTAAAAGTATTTGAAATACGAAAGCGAACATTCAATTAAAATTACCAAAATGTTCTCTAAAATATGTAGCAACAATCAAATACATAAAAAAAAAAGATCAAGATAAATGGTAGTTATATTTAGCACCAATATACGATAGCTATATCTGTTAAAAATTATTACCAAATAAAACTTTTTATAAAATATATCTATATATTATAAAGATATACAGTTAATATATAGTTAAAATAAAATGCCGTAAATCCTTTCACAACTTCACAAAACAAACTTATATCTGATCTAGAATATACTTCAGTCAGAACATTGAAATACGCTATTTAAAAAATTCTGAATCCTATAATATTAATTTATATGCAATTTTTGAACAAGCTTAATTTTTCAATTTGTGTACAATATAATTTTAACCGAAAAGAAAACATTGAAAAAAGAACTGTGTGTTAAATAATTTAATTATTAGATAAAACAGCGCTATCCACCGTAAAAGTGCACTGCAGTTTGTTTAATAGGCACTCTATGTCTACTAATGGTAAAAAAAAGATCAACTATAGCCGTACCATATTAAAATAAAGATGGAAAATATGTACACGCGGTCGATTAAAAATTCTTTAACACTATTTTTAATGTATGTAAGAAAGGTAACCACCACTGAACAATTTCTTTTAACGTTTTATAATATGAGTAATATCAAAAATATTAGAGATTAACGATAAACTTTTTTTCCCAATATAAAAACGTTATTGCAAGTTAAAAACAATATCCCATCAAGTATACCATCATAATATATACCTGGAAAAACTTATTTGTTTCTATTAACTATTAAAACTTTAAAAACTAAATACTTAAGATTCATCATTTGTTAAAACTGTTTAAATATAAGTTGTTCTTATTAAAAACATATAATAAGTAGGTACCTACATGTAGCAATATTAAGTACAACCATCTATAATTTTGAGAAAGTAATTTATGCATTTTTAAACATATTCATTATAAAAAAAAATTTAAAAGTGGTATAAGTTAAAATAATATTTCGAGATATAAGCCCATTATTATGATTTGTATATGTATGCTAAGTAATTTTTATTCATTATTAACTATATATGTATAAAGACTATGTTTATTGTATATATATATATTAATTAGTTTTAATTATTTTAAAACGTCGTTAAAGTTTTGTTACGTAGTGGTTACAGAACAATGTGGTTCAATATGTCTACTCAATACTAAACAATTTTTTTTTTATACATATTATTTTACATAATACATTTATATTTTTTCAACAATAAAGTAGATTGAATTTGGTGTCGTGATTGAAAATAGTGAACTATATTAAACATAAAATATTTATAAAAAAATAAAAATTGTCCATTAACTTATTTATTTCATTTAATATTCTCGAAAAAAGCTTTGGTAAATACATTTAAAAAATGTGTATTAATTGAACTATATAATATAAAAAATAATTAATATTTTGTTAAAATGTCCTAGTATTTTAATTTTTTAAAATAATTTAAGTACTTACAATGTTTTCAAAAACTAATACATTTTGATATAATATGATTTTTCCATTAATTATTAAATATTTTATTGAAAAATACTGAATTTTAAATTCTTTAAAATGACTCAATAGGTAGAACTCATATGGAAACAATAATAATGTGTAAATCTTTTTTCGCAATTCCTAGAATCTCACCCGGATTTGCAGTTTTTAATCAATTTAATACCAAATCACCAACATTGCTATTTTGGAAGTGAACATTATACATGCATGATAGGATTTGAGAATAGAATAATTATCGAAATTCTGATTACAATAGTTTAATACTATACAGTGGAAATTTATTAAACTTCGTTTAATATTAAAATTAAAACCATGATAAATGGGAATAATCTGCTTTTATAACAATTAGAAACATTTTAGAATCAAAATTTTTTTAATAGATACTGCCATTTTTTTTTTTTTTAAAAAAAAGGTAATTTATATAGTAACACAAGAAAACGCAATAATATAGTAAGAATATGAGTTTCTAGTACATCATAATCTACCGTGGTCCGGATAATTGTAGTAAACTATTCCTAGATATTTTGCTAATATCATATTCACTAATATTGTGGTGGGTATTACGTGTGTTTTTAGTAAAAGACAATATTAAGTGATTTACAATGATATTTTAACTAATTATAATATTAATATTATATACTATAAACAAAATGTTATACATATTGATTATGAAAACAGATACAATTTTATAAATAAACCAATTCGATACTACTCGTATCCTAATTATTATTTTTATATGTTTGTAACTATTTTGTAATTTACAAAAGACTTTTCATTTGAATGAAGTTTAAATTAAAAAAAAAAAAAATAATAAATAAATAAAATATCAATTGTATATTTCAAGTATTTGTAATTGAGTTATTCGTTGTTATTAGTATATGTATATGCAAAGTTGTATTATATTGTATCAAAAATAATAAAATGCATATTAAATATTGTATATATATTTATAATTTAAAAATAATATGAAAATTTAAGATTTTTTAAACAATAATTTTATTTAATCAATCTGATGCAATTATCCATTTCCGTTTAATGTCATACTCACTTATTGGTGAGATCTTTCTTTCTTTAAAAAAAAAAAAAAAGTTAACAACGCATCTTGAATTTCTCAGATTGTTATACAAATATACATTAAATCTCGAGTTTCTACAATCTAAGTAAACTGTAATACTGTAATATGCTTACAGAACAAAACAATATTCCTTTGTAATACGTTTTGTTTGAATTATTATTTCTACATTCATACTTTATGATTCTGTAGATGGAGAATTAGGCTTTAAACCTTGATACGCAGCATTCATATGCTAAATTTTTCTACATATCAAGCTTACTTAACTGGTTTTGTATACGTGTATTATACATTATAAATGTTTCTTTGAACAGCATATTATTAAGTTTTTTTTTTTTTGTTCTTTCTGCTAAATTAATACAATATTACAGATTCTACGATAATAACATATTATTAATTGGCAAAGCAAATTTTCATCACATTAAACGGTTATTTAAATGATATTAATTATGTTTTAAAAGATTATATGCATAATTTAATTTTTAGTAGTTGAACAAATTTTCAAAACATGAATAGTTTTCATTTACATTTTGGTCTTATGGCCAATTGTTTTTGTTATGAGAAGATTAAACACAAAATGTATTAAAATATGTTTGATATAATTTAAATTATTAATAATGATGTGTAATAATAAATAATAATGATTATAGCGTTAAGTAATAGTATTAATAATTTTATACTATTTTTTTATCGTAAATATGCATTTTATTTTAGAAAAATTATAAAATATGCATAAAGATGTGAAATAGTCCAAATATGCAAACATATGCAACATTTAATTTGCATACTAACACATTAGTTTAAGATTCAAATTTGTAGTTTATCTAGTTTCATTTTGGACTGTTAAAAAAAAAAAAACATGCAAATGCATATAAATCCGGGTCTAAATCATTATACTCACGCTTATATCAAATAGCTTTTTTTTTTTTTTAAATATAGTACGTTTCGGTATATACAATCATCGATCATATCTGACGAGAGATGTGTGACCTTTGCTATTCGTAATGAATTAAAATACATTAGTCACTGCTATAGTTACTTCTATAAGTGATCTACGAATGGATAGGCAAATTATTCAAACATATGATAACTTATTCGGCAAGAGTGCAATACAAGCCTAATATACTAAAACTAATCGATATGTACTTTAGTATACTGTGGGCATTCAATATACTGATGTTGTATATCTGCTCAATACTAGATTTTCAAATGACTCGATCATTTATTAAATTTTATTTTTTAACTACCTACCTGAACTGCATTATACAAACTTAAGTAAATCGTAAAAAAATTATTTTTTTTTAGTATATTTTCATACTATCTTAATGATTTTTTCTCGACTTCTTATTATTTTCTAGACGTATTGAAATAAGCCATTTGGTAAACGACGAACTTACATAAAAGCTATTACGTTGAAATGGTGTTATAGATGTAAAGATTTTGGCACAATCTTAAACAGATAACACAGAAGTAACAATTTACATTTAAGACATATATATATATTTATGTGACATTTATGTTTTTTGTACTTACTTTACTTTACTTTACTTTTGTATTAATTTACACGTCCGTAAACTATGTTGAAAATTTAAAAAAAGTAATGATCAAGTGAGTATAGTTCATTAACGAAAGTATATATATTTTTTAAATACAATAATTTATGAACATTTACAATGTAATTCTCCCAATGTGGAGAAAAAATTAAAGTTATACTAGAGATAAAAAATGGATAGCTGCATCGTGATTATATATACTGCATGAAAAAAGGGGCGTTTGATTTGTTGCATACCTACTGAAGTTTTTTTCAGTTAAATGCAAAGTTTTTGTCAAAAATTAAAATTTTCATCTATAAATACACATTTTTTTTAAAGTAATATATAATTTTGTACAAACCTTATTTATTTTGAATAGCAGTGATTAGTATTCAATCATTTTTGATCAAAATATATTTAATTTAAAACAGTTTTGTATATGATAAAGTTGGTTTAATAGAATATATTATTTGGGTTGCTAGTAAAATTGTAATATCATGTTTCATTTTTGTGAAAAATGTTTAGTTTATATGAATGAAAAAAAAACATTCCAAAAGGTAAATATTCGCTTCGTAATGCCAAAGTACCGAAAGATTTTTTTACTGTTATTAAATACTTGATGGACAAAAGAAAGTAACCCTGTACTTGTGATGCTTTTTTTCTTCTACAGTTTAAATTTTGAAACTTAATATATTTTCTCAAAGCGAAATCTTAGTCCCAGTGTTTGATCGTTAGATAAAATATTTATAAATGTTTAAATAAATAATATAAACAAATAGTTATTTTTTAATTTAAGTATTAATTCCATATTATGTATTATGCACAAATCTATTGTTTTGGAACAAAACTATTCAGAATCAAATGTAATATACTGTAATATATACATATAATATGTGCATTATCAGTACTTAACATTAATTCTACTGTTAAAATGGCACATTAACGCTTATATATATATTTTTAACTATGTCTGCTTTCATTTTATAGAAGCTTCAAAATAATGATAGTAATTTCTATTAGAAACTCTTGTTATGATAAAATAATTTTTAACTATATATTGTTTACAACATACATGCCAGAGAGTGCCAAACACCATTAATTTACCAAAACAATTTTTTTATAATTAATATAATTTATATTAATAAATATTATATATATTCAAATAATTATTAACGTGTTAACAATAACTACTATAACTATTGAATACATTTATGCTATCTAATATTTTTTTGAATAATCCAAGGTGATACGAGTGACATAAATCACAGAATTTCACTAATGCCATACACTAAACGGACCTTGGCAAATGCTCATACGCTCATACATCCTATACACATTCTAAAAGTGATAAAGCATTTAAAAACTATTTTCTGCTATTTTTTAATGAATTATTTAAACTTTAATTTGCCTAATAAGACCAGAATCCTGTATTTTTACATGGATTATATAGTATAAAGTAATTAAAAAGATGGATAAAATAAAAAATTCAAAACCTTTAGGATAAATATAATCATTTTAAAAACACATTTATTTTTTGGTTATTTAATTTGTCACATGAGTGAAGTTTGAGTGACTACTGCAGTATATGAGTATACAGTGTTTTTTTAGGTTTACATTAATTTTAAGACATCGTAATGTAAATCAGTTATGTCCATTCGTTTAGTGAGTTATTTAAAACGATGACGAGTTACCGAATTTAGTATAGGTATAATGTAATTGCATGGAGTATTATTAATGTTATTGTTATTAGTAATATTATCATTTTCATGCGGCAATTGTCAATAAATTTATTACATGTTATTTGTGAACGGCAATTCTAAAAATATGAAATTGTCGAGTATATAAATTCAATATAAAAGTTTAATATGTCACTTGTAACGGAAAGACCATCAGTACTATACCGAGATCCATGATTGGGATCGCGTCGTTCGTTATATATAATAACGCACACACACACGCACACACATACATGTATATATATAACGATACGTTTGAATGACTTATGGTTTACGATTTAGAAAGCCTTGCATTCCCTCCTCCATGCCCCCGGATCCAACAGGGTTCTTTCTATATATGTATAATACACCGTTCTCTTCTCGCACCATCTCACCACCACCAACCAACAATCATCCCCAATTCACTGCTATCACTAGCCGACGGCGATAGATTGTTCGCGAATCAGCAGGAATCTTTCTGGCATAACGTTTTTGTGTGGCAACGAAAAAAATTATTTACGACTCGGTAATAATAATAACAGTTTTGTATGTGGTCATTTATTTATTTATAGGTCTGCATAATAACTTCGAAAACATCAATTAGTTTTAAAGACGTCGTATACGTTTAGCAGTTGATTTTGATCGTGTTTAATGGATTTTATATATTATATTTATCGTTCTCTATAGCTCAATAAATAGGTATCACCTGAATGTGTTGAAATTACTGTTATATGAAAGTTTTAGTTGGTAATCGTATGAATTTGATAAGACAGGTTTGATGTTTTGAAAATTAATAGCTTATCTTTTAAAGTTTCCATTATAGAAAAACTTTTAATTGTGTATTTTCTATTGATTTAAAATTAATTAATGATGCTAAATAATGCTATTAACAGTACTTACAGTTGCAAGTATAAATATTACTTTATTATAACTCCCGTTAAACATCGCCCTAATCTAACCGAATACTTTATATATTTAGAAAATATCAATTTGATCTTGAAAAGCTTTTATTGTATATTTTATATATATATATATATATATAAGAGGCGCTAATTTATCGGCAGTAGACGAAAATAGTTTACTCTCCGCTAATAAGTGTGTGGGCAATATACGTTGAGGGGTTATTCTCCGTGTGTGTTTACTATAGCCGGAAACGGTAGTAATGGAAACGCCGGAGAAGAGTCGTTGGCCGTTTGAGAAGGTGGTGGAGAGAGAACATACCGGAAGGAAGCGTACAAGGAAAAAAAGAGGAAGAAAAGAATGTGTTCACCCGCCCCACGTCCTTTTGTGTGTGAGTTTAGTGGTGCAGAAACTGTCGGTCAACAAGTGTTCCGATTTAGCAACACATAATATATTGTTCAAATTATTATAATACATGTTAAACTAATATTAGTCATTAAAATATATAATATACAATAATGTATCATATACATTATAATAATCGTATAAAATAATATTATACATAATATTGTTATGTACCTTTCACTGGGAGATGAATACAATATAAATATATTTTAAAATAAACAACTAAAACATTAATTTTAGATGGAAATTCATTCTAAAAAAATATACAGGTATTATACCTACTAAAATTATAAGACTATCGATCAAACTTTTTTTATTATTATTTCTTTTAATTATTAGTAAAATATTTGCAAATATTATATTGTGTATCAGTATCAGACTCTCTACTGTAAAAATTGTATTTTCATGATAGAAATAAAACTTAAAAATGGCTTTAATGTTAAATAGAAATGATTAAACTAAAAAATATTTTTATTTATATTGTTTTTATGTTATTTATAATTAATTGATGTTAAATATTACGATTAATGTAACTCATAAATAAATAAAATATAAAGATATAAAAGTATCTTCCTGCACGTAAAAATAAATTTCATTTTTCAGATAATTTTGCGGCCGACTTTTTATATTACTTATATTTTTATACAGATATTAAGGTGATTTATTACATAAAAATCATATTTTAACAATGACATTTTTGTTTTAGATTATTTCTTTTACAACATTAAGATTTTAAAAAAAGCAATGGATGTATTGGTTTTACAATGATGTATTGAGCCGAGATTCATTTTTAATACAGCTATTACTTCTTGGATAATTGAAACTGATTTAATATTCAACTTCAAAGGGGTTTTTTAGGTAGAAATTGAAATTTGTTGTTACTTTGGAAACTCAAAATTAATTATAAAGAATGATTTTAAAAATAATTCTATTTCATTCAGACAAGAAGAATAACTGTAGATACTTACCATTTATACAACAATTTTCTAAGCATCGTGTTGTTTATTATTTTCGAAATATTTTGACTTTTTTAAGATATTTAAAAATACTAAAACAATTTAAAAAATACCGATATTATAAGGTTTTTATGATAAAACATGTGTTAAATAAAATACTTAAAAATATAACTCCTACTAACTTTTTTTAAATATGCATGTTATTAAATTATCATTGTATAAACATAGAACATACAATTTCCAAAATATTAACATTACTTATAGTATTTCAATTTTTTTTTCAGCTTCTTTGCTATGCGTATTGATATTTGTTCAATAAAATAAAATAAATAAATAAAAATAAAAAAAAACATTCTTCATAGTTTTTATGTCTATAAAAATTTAAAAAAAAAATTAATGTGTATTTGCAGAATAAATTTGTAAGAGAACTTTTGAAGAAATTATTCATTCATAAAAATAAAAGTTGTTATTATTGTTTTTTTAACTACATACATAACCTAGTCAGAATTTGACACATATTAAAATACCTAGGTACTTCGTAAATTTCAATTAAGTATACAACATTTTTTTTTTTTTTTTTTTGATTATTAAATTTAGATTAATTTTAAGCTATTTATATCATGAACCTATATACATAACTTGTTATGTATCATTTGTTTTAACTTATAATAACCAACAATATACAACATTAGAATTACAAAACAAATTAAATTATTCCAAAATCCCACGTAAAAAAAAAAAATAAAATAATAATGAAACTTAGCGGATACGCGTGTACAACATAAACATTGAACTGAATAAATTGTACAAGGATAATACACCTCCAAATATATACATACATTTTGTGAAATGTACTATTGAGCATCAAAACGAATTTCAAAAAATATATACCGATGCCTCAAAAAAAAAAAAAAAAATTAGGAAAGGGTAGGAATATCCATAATAAAGAAACTATGGTATAGACATCGTTTAAATTTTAAACTATTATTGAGATGTTCTATTTATACAGCCGAAGTAACTAATAATTACTATTCTATGAAATAATAGCAGATAACAAAGACTTGTCTTATAGGTAATGTAAATATTGTATTAATTTTATAATTGTTTATGTTATAAAATGTACAAGTATTAATGTTTACTTTCAATCTGAATTTTTATTATACACTACTGGATTTTATGATACATAAACGTTATTATTTTTATTTTACAATCATATAATATTTAATATGCATTAGTATATTTAGTAATAATATAATTTACAGTCAATTTAAAAATGTAGGTTAAATTATCTTCGGCATTTATATAACATTATAGAGGAAAACAACATTTGGTGACATATTTATTTTAACGATTATGTGTTAATAACTTAATCAATTTTATGACTGAATACTAATTATTACCGTGCAAATATTAAAAGTGGGGATAAATTAATCTGTGTGTTATATTATAGCTTTTTTAATATTACATTATTGTACCTGACTTTATAATTATTTCGTATGTTATACAGTGTGATTAAAAACATGTAATTTTATGAAAGTATTGCATTTATGATGATTTAAAAGTCATAGTTACAAATACATTACATTTTAAAATACCTATAAATAGCTGTAGAAATTCACAATATTTTTAAAAAAAATTGTATATTTTAAGAAATTTTCAAAACATCGTTTGGTAAAAGTTGATTTACTGGGTTTTTTTTATTTAATAAATAAATTTTATATAATCCTGTAGGATAAGGATTAAAAAAAAAAGTAAGAATATATATATTTTTTTAATTGATTTATGTTTTTAAAGCTTGTTATAAGTAACATGAAGAACAATGTAATATTATGTACTATTTATATAACACTCAACAATATTACAATAATATAGAAGTTAATATTATTATTATTATTACTATTATTATAATAATATATTGTAATAATAGGTAGTTGAAATATAAATGTAAGACAGTGGTGTAGCTAAATTGCCTACACTGGACGCCGTGTCATACATTTTAAAAATATTCAAAATAATGCACAATTGCCATAATTACTAAAAAAAATGTTATGGATTGTTTTTGATTCAACAATTACTGTTTGGGTCACTGTTAGTAATAGTAATATTGTTATACCATGTAAAAATTACTGACAATTTCTCAAGTCTACAAAATGTGATTATTATATTATTAGATATTAAATTTGGATTTATTACAGCACATCACACTCATGTCTTGTTTACTAATTCATGATTATTTCATATTTATTAGTCAATGACACGTGATCCAATATAAAGTACACTATGGGGTAAAATAATTAAGATTTTATAATATTAAACCTATTTAAATGTTAATTTTTTTTTTTATTATTATTATTTGTATTTCTGTGTATTGTGCTACTGTTTTATAAGTTATACATACAATTCAAATGCCAAGTCACGCAACAATAAAATATAATATTATGGTTTTTTGTATATTATATACATTATAAATATTTTTTTCTTTTTCTATATTATTTTTAAATTAGGTTATACGATTGGTTAAGATCAGAAATGAATCAATAGAAGTGTAGTATTGTATCATATTCATAAAGATTAAAATGCATTTTTAGATATCGTTATAGAACAATTTTCAAAAGTTAAGAAAATAATAATATACAAAACGAACAAATACATAGCCACATAGGTTAATATTTTTAAGTCATATGATTTTATACACAGATAGAATTGAGGTATGTGATGAAAATTATCTTAGGTTAAAGACATGGTTCTTGATAAATATGACTCAACTTGTACATCAACAAGTTCTTATCTTTAAATACTGGTTGTTAATAACTTATTAATTCAAGATACTATAAGACAGAATCATTCTTGTTATTTTCCTCTATCATTCTACATCATATAGTTGAACGCAGTTATTATTAAAACAGCTTCAAATAAACACAATGATTTTTATTTTTTTATACGTTTTATTAGTAATCAGTCATACATCGTTACGATAATTTTTTTACGATACTGACGTTAAATATGAAAAATCACACTTTATATTATAATTGCTATGTAGCGTGTAATAAGCACAATCACTAATAACCTAGCTAATGCATATGTTCGGCGGTGGATTCGTTTTACGGTCTTGTACCCATGAGATCAACGCGCAATTCCATTCTTGTCGAGTTTATATCATATCGTATTATACTACTATATTTGTTATTATTATTATTTTATACGACCGGCGTAGCGTGTGCAGCGTACGTGTTTACGAGCCTCACAGACTACAGAGTGATAAAACAACAATCTCGATCTCAATATATGTATAACAGCTATCGTATATATTTAACATTCGGCATCGACAGACGAATTCAACCGGTAAACGTCGTATGCAGATTTTCGATATTTATATCGAAAAAGTTTTTTCTAATCCATATAAATTATGAGAGTATAACGACTATACTTTCCGCATATTTCCATACATTCTCCGGTGTGTAATACTGTTAAATTAATGATGCACTTGAACTTATAATACGTGTGTATGTATAACATCACATATTATTGCACTCGTGGGATTATTCAAGTTCATCAACGAATATCTTATTAGTCATTACTATCATATACTTATTATTATATAATGTATATTGTACGCTCTCCCGCATATTTTACTATGAATTTTATCATTGATTGATAATATAATCAAGCAAATATTTCGTTCTCGGATATCGTCGTTTTTAGTATCAAACTAAAAGTTCTTCATTTTAGAAAATGAGAAAATTGTACAAATGACATTTTTCAATAGCAGAGTTAAAAATAAATAAATAATAAAACACGTTTGAAAAGTTTTAACAATATTTATTCGAAAGGAGAATGTATTGAACAAAAATAAAATATAAGTTTCCGTTACATACTCATTCATTTTATTGCGGATAAAATATTACAGTCTTAGTTGATATTGTTTTTCTGAATGAAGAAAATTATATAAATACAAGCTTCTATTAACCGTTCATTGCACAATAATTGCTCGTGTCATTATACCATTATACACGCCATATATATAAATATTGACATTATTAAAGTCTTATTATGACTATCATTAAAACTAAACCAATATTAATAATAAAAAAAATCAACTAAATATAGTATGTTCAACCAAATATGTTTGAAAAAACCATATTAATATTGCATGAACTTGTGACTATTTGATTATTTAAAATAAAATATTAACATATTAATTTAAATAGTTAAAAAAAAAAAAGTTTCGAACCAAATATTGATGAATTATTATTTATTATAGTAATATATTATTAATAAATAATAATTATACATGAATCAAGGTATGTCGTAATTGTTTTTTTTTTTTTTTTTTTTTTTAACAAGAAAAATGTAGTATTTTACAATTTGCACGGCTTTTGGTTTTTGCAGAACTTTTTAAATTCTAAGTGATTCGTCAGCCTTAATGTACTCACGTGAAAACTTACTCTAGCAAGTAAACCACGCGTTTTCCGTTGAACACGAACTAATCAAATAATGAAACTTAAAAACAAAAGTTTCAGTAGTGAGTATATGATGTCTTAATGATTCAAGAAAGGGAGTTAAATTAAATAGCTTCTGTTCTGTAATTGTCTTCTCAGAATTTTTGAAAATTGAAAGTTTAAACGATACCACGACCATATCGGAGTTTCGAATAATTTATCCAATTGATTGAAATGATAAACTTACGAGTATATATCATTATACACATACATATAAATACACGTACCTATATAATATTTAACATTAAATATGTCTAGTAAAGATAAACCTTTTATTTTATCAGTTTAACTGCTATTAGTTGGTATCTAGATTATAGAATACAGTTATTTTTATTTAAAATTGATAGATTATTATTGTGTGCAAAATTATGATAGTAATACTTATTATTTTAAACCACTACCTTATGAAAATATGAGTGAAGCAAGATGATATTTAAAACGCATTTTTTCGTATTCTATCCAAATATTTTAAAAAGATTTTACTCTGAATTTAATATATATATATTTATACTATATAGAGATATTAAACTGATCAACTTACATCAATAAATGTAATATAGAAATAGATTTAAATATCTGTACAAATGTTCAAATGTTTGTTACCTAAAATTAGTACACAAATTAGTCCATAAAAATCATAGTTGTATTCTTACGTTATATTACAACTAGATTAAGTGGATAATTATACATAATATAATACAATTCAGAACCTAAAAATATAAAAAAATAATTATACGTTTTAAATAATTGTATTTATTTAATAATTCGTGAGTGTGTGTATATATTATATAACTCAAAACTTTTGATTATTTAATTTTTCTTCTTGTTCTCTGAAGAGTATAAAAATTATAATATATACGAGTATGTAAAATTTATTTTACCTTCTACCTTTGAGATTTAATTTATTTTAATAATTGATAGTATTTAAAGAAAATATAATAAAAAAAATACTTTTATAAAACATAGACAACATTTTTTTTTTTTTAAATTGTATTCATAATATTATATCACGTATTGTTATTACATAACGGTATTAGTTGGCACACGATTGATATTAAGTGCAGCCTTAACTGTAACTAATAGTTATATATAACGGGAATCGTACGAGTATATCATTAATGTAGTAATAAATATTTCTTATGAATTCAACTTCATCTGATAAACTATGACTTATTACCCTTCTATAGAATTACAGTTATATTTGTTTACAATAAATAAATAAATAGTATAAGAATGTCTAGAAGAAAATTGTTCTCCCATAATATTTATATGCCTAAATAACTAAATCAGATTATGAATTTTCGAGTTGTTTTTCTTAACATACTTGTATTGTGCTGAGTGTTTAATTTCTGTAATATGTTTTTATTATGTTTATGTCGTGTTATTCAGAAAACTTTTAAATACTTATAAATATACTCAGTCAGAATAAATAGAAAAGGAAACACTTTGGCTGACTTATCATTTTGTATCAACAAAGCTTAATACCTTGTCAAGAATCTTAGTGGGAAATACAAATTTGATAAAACTATATAAAAAAAAAAAAACAATAAAATAAAATAAAGCGGAAATATTTTAACATTGAGCAATATCATGCTATAATAGTGCGGTATAGATATTTTCTGACTTAGATGACTAAGCAGTAAGCATTCATGGAACTATACGAGTAAAATTTTTCGTAATTGAAAAATGTCTACTTCACTTTGCGACTCTAGTCCCATATTAGTGTTTAGTGTAAAAGTTTATTAAACATTATATTAAATATACTGATAATTTATACATTTTTTTATTCTTGTTAATATTTAACTATGTTCAAAATATAGTTTCGTCTTATTCAGTTTAATTTTTATATTTAAATTTCATTGCCTAGTAATCTTTATAATAATTCTTATAAAAAATAATAATATGAGGTAAGTACCAATATAATCATATTTTTAATTTGTTTTGTTTCTAATGAAATCAAATAATATACTATATTACATACAATATTGTGTTTAATAATTTTAATATTTTATCCAATTTGACGTCTTGATTTGTTTATCATGCTAATTGTCCAAACAGTTTAGAGCTGTTCATACCTTTACTACAACTGTAATTGGAGATTGTGTACAATATTCAATTTCCTGCTTTTCCCGTAACATATTATTTACGTTATATATTACTTGTAAGTACCTACTTACATAATAGCTAATTCCTTTTAGAGAAGTCTACATCCAAAAGGAATTAGGAATTAAGTCTGTCTGTAGCTTTAATAAGTACATGAATAGAATATTTTATTCGGTTGAAACCTTATAACTGAAAATTGTATTAATCCTAGAAAACAAAAAACACAACGAGCGATTGGTATGCTATGAGCATTTATATTATAACATTTTACCATATTAATGATGAATATAAATTATAAAATAGCGTATTTTAAAAAAAAAAAAAAAAACTGCGACTTGTACATTATTTGTTTATTTATTTTAAGGTTTTTTTTCTGTTTTGGAAATTGTAGACGTTTTTAATGACATTCTTAGGATATAAAATAACAGAATTTTATAAAATAAAATAATTATTCATATTAATAGTATATTATATCATGTATACCTGTAGATTTAGTTAAAAACATTTATAATATTTGACACTACAAGTACAGCATTATAATTTAGTTCTGATATGCCCATATAAGTTGACCATTTATTATACTAAATATGAAACAATCATCAAAGGAGAACATTAAATAGTTCAATAATAAATAATATTCTAATAATTTATACTATATTTTGAAATAAAATTGTAACTACGTCAAAGTATAACACAAACATCTTTGAAGGGAAATCGTATAGTCGTATAGATAATTATAATTTTTTTTTTTTTTTTTTTAATTAACAATTTATAATATCTATACTACAAAAAAAAAGTACAATAACCATAAGGTTTGTTTTTATTAAATTAAGTGCAATAGTTTGAGTGTCTTGAGGGAAGAAATCGTCCAGTGAAGGTACTTCGACAGATAATTATAATAAACCGATAAAACAAAATATCAAATGTATACTTGTATTGTATTATCATAACAATACCTACTATATTTATTTATTTTTTAACATCAATCGGCAATTTTATGATTACATTTGAAATTGTATATATTAATATGTAGTAAATGTTTATAACACACAGTAAATCAGAACATATAAAAAGTAAAACTCAATATAAACACAATATCAACATAGAGATATAGTACAGCATATTTATATATTTTTTATTTTTTGGTAGATTATGTAGTAATAGATTCCCTAAAATCTTTTTTTTAGTAATTATTTTGTATAGATTATATATTACGAAGAAATAATAAAACATAATTACACGTAATATAATTAAAGAATAATCATATTTATTATATTAATATAATAATTAAATTATATTATAATTAAAGAACACTTTTTATGGTATATAATAGTTATTCATCATCATAAAGCGTACCTATTAATACGTATTAAAATACTACGATACGATATTACAATATGCCTATTATTTATTATACGTGCATGAGCTAGGTAACTTACGTGTCCTTTAACTTTTTTTTGTAGTGTTTTTGTTCTAAGAAAGTCCAAGACTTTAAACTTTGATAATATCAACCCAGATTACTGTATACATGCCAGCCGTGTATACACTTCACTACGAATATTGTGGTACCACTCGAATTCAAGGGGCCGAGGAAAAAGTATAGGTAGAGAACTTTGAATTCTCGTCTTCCATCATTGTTGTCTAATATGTATTGCGTATACGACGTATACGACGAGTATAGGATAATACTCTGTCGCTTTGTTATGTGATTCCGTTCTAAAAAAGCTTGTAAACAATTTAATTAAAAAAATAAAAATAAAAATAATAAAACATTCTTTTCACATTCTTGTTTTTTACGACCAGCAATTTTTAATTCGTATTATAGTCTCGTCTTTATTATATGTATTAAATACCATGTTTATCAACGGTTTTGTGTCATGTATTTTTTTTTTTTTTTTTTTTTTAGTTCAATTTAAAAACAGTGGAACCATTTTACGTTATCTGAGCACGTAATTATCAGTTTAGGTCACTAAATACAATTCTTGGTACGCGAGAAAGTCTACGAGTATTATGCTCCAGGAACTTGTCTTGTTTCTTACATTAATTTAACTTAATATTTTTTTTTTCTCACTAAATCTTCAATTATTATTATTATAGACTTCAACATATTTGGTTATTAGTCTAGCTCATATTTTAAAAACAGATTATAGTTTTAAATAAAGTCATTATATTTATAAAAACCTTAGGACTGGGGTGTTCTAATATTTACAACATTTTAGAAAATATTATTTATTTACATAGATCATACAATCCATATATGTATTTATAAATTTAATATGTTGTACTAATCTATGCGTATACAAATAAAAATATCGTTTATTGACTTATTTTGTTATTTTGTTGATATCATCGTATTATTATTAGTCATAGTATATTATAGTGATAATTTATTGTTAAAAGTTGTAATTATTATTGATGGCGGCTTCCCATCGTAATAAAAACCTTATGTGTTTAAACATAAACACTATACTATATGACGAGTATATTTTATCAATATTAGTAATTATTAATTATCTGATTGTTGAATTTGATTTATCTCGCAATTTTGTTTATATTAATAATATTAATATATTATTGCTAATCAAAGTTACTTCACGGGTACTATTTTCGAACCATTAAATAATGTTTTTTGCTTAATGGATTGAGTGGGAAGTAGTAGCTGATAGATTATATGTATACATTGGGGCTACATCAAATAGCGTTTAACATAAATAAAAATTTGCATTTGAAATATTCAGCCCAACACTTTTGCCGAGTTGATAAAATTGATTTATATGCGATGATACCTAGTTGGAAACTTTAATCGTCGTCAAAACTTAAATACGCAATGACCACAAATTGACATATTTGCCTTTGCGTATTGGAGTGGTTTCAAATTTTTAAAGTACGTTATATACGCCCAAAGTTTTACAAAAGCTACACACACACACATACACATACATATATATGTATATTATAACTAGTATATAAGAGTTTTGTGAGTGTATCTCATACATTTTCCCTGTGGATTCTGTCTGTATACTCGGTTTTCGTCCACCAGGTCTTTGAGCGAAAAGGAAAAAAAAGTTTCGTTTTAGACCACTCCACGGGTCTGAAGACAGGGTTAACTATGAATTATTTACTTCGGTAGCACAACGGACATCGGTCTCCCGCAGTGGGTTCGCACAAATGCCATTAATGTAACTAGCGGCGTTATTTCTTTAGAAATGCTTGCATTATTGTTTATGGTTTAGGATAAAAAGAAATAAGAAAAAATAAAATATCAACTATTTACATATATATATATATTAATATGTCTCTAATTGCACTACTAAAAATATTACTATTTTTATATCAAAAGTCTTTTGAATCAGTCATATCAAATTTTGGTTTGGATTTTATTTATTTATTACTATTTTATCTACATATATAAATACATAGTATAATTTGAAATTAACTTATGTATTAAATTTTGAAATATTATCTATATATAGGTGTATATTTTATAACTATAATGAAATAAATATTGAAGTATACACACCATAATTAAAACTTTGAAAGTTATAGTATTGCCGATTTTGTTTTCTCTATGATATGACATTGTTTAATGAAACATCAAACAAACATTGTTATTTTATCAAATATTATTTAAAGGCAAAGTAATAATAGGATGAATTGAAGGTGTCATGCATTCATACTCATGAGTTGTTTGTTAATATTGTTATTTTAAATTGAACATTTTGATTTGAGAGTATATACAAATTTTATTGTGGTTTATACTCGTCAATATCTACGTTCGATTTCCGTATTTTTGACAACGCTTTTCTATAATAGACTTAAAATAAATGTTCGAGAATTGTTGTGTTATCAAAAATATCACGTGACAGAGTCAATATAACAATATTATTATATATATATAAACGCATCGCATCGATTTCCTGGTTCTGAAACAA